>MKEJ01057183.1:0-17417 GCA_001753735.1 Embelia ribes
AGAGAGAAAGAAAGGGAGGAGAGGAAAGGGAGGTTGAAGGTACAGATACGGAGTTTGGCGCGGAGGAAGAGCGGCGGTGATGAGGGGTGGTTCGCTATTGCTCGATCGAGATCAAGAGAGAGGGGAAAAGAATAAAAATGTCAAAAGAAAAAGGGTAAAAACGTCCAAAATGTTATATTTTGCAAATATTATTAAATGAAGGTCATTTGCTCAATTTAGTATATTTGCAAGGTTATTTAGGCAATTTACTCTATTTCTACTACGTTTTTCATTGGATGAACATTCATATTTCCTACCTATAATTAAAGGAGGAGGATAATGTGTGCATATTTTCATTAAGGAATTTAGTTTTTTCTTGCTCAGGTGATGCAAAAAAATAGACTTCACAAAACAATTTAACAAAAATAATTATGACATTAATGCACCGATAAATAATTTGGCGCTCTATCTTTTGGCTTGTGCCCCCGGTCAAGTGTCAAATGTGATTGCGCCCTGCCGTGGATTAGGGGACGCTCATCACTCCCAGAATTATATAATTCCAGAATTCGATTAGTGCTGGAATGATTTGTTTAAAACCCAAAAAAATGAAATGTGGTTACTTATCTTAGTTTCAAGCTTTCTTTTATATTGTATTGCAATTCGAAGTAAAAGAAGATGAATAAAACTGAATAACAAAATATATTTTTATTAGTCAATTTAATCACTTTGATTACAATTGTGAAACAATTTACAAGAGCCGGGATGAATACAAACTACTTTACTGCTACTTCTAAGATTAAATTACACCTACTCCTAGATAAAAACTCGTATTGGGGAATGTGTTTATGATACTTTTTTTGCGTTATTCCTCTGTTTTTATAGAACGAAATAACTGTCCTTAACTGTTCTTCTCTATCGCAGGCCACACGATTTAATTTAATGGCCAACATTTAATGTTCCTTTTTAAATATTTTGTCAGCCACTTCTCTAGTTATGACACGTGCCCACTTCTTCTATCCGTACTCACACGGCAAATATGATACCACTTATTGTCCCACTACTAATTTTATTAAAATTTGTAGATTGTATTAAATATCAAACCTTATTATTAAGGTTTTTTATTAATCTTTTAAAAATGCCTAATTATAATAAACCAATCGGATCTTATCTAATTTTATCATATAGTTAATCTAAATGGAAACCTTATTTTTGGCTTACATCCGTTAAATAACCCTTTTTATGGGTTAAATCAATTTTGTATTATACAATCAACCAACTTATTACAATAACTAAGTTAATTTTTCTTTAGGTTAGCCATCATATGATAAATTGACCAAAAGAAAACCTTAACTTAGACTGTTAATTATTAACTAATTAGCCATTTGATGGGCCTAAAATAATGTATTATGTTTGCACACGCTATTATAATAATTAAATTAAATCCTTTTAACTAAATTATTTTGCGAAGGATTAAAATCCTCATTTTAGACATTTAGTTATTAATCAACCCTTTTATTGAGTTTAATTAATTTAAAACTGGCGTAAACAACGGGCATCAATGTTAAATCCGACCGTCCAAAAAAATGCAAACAAACACGCCTTAAAAAGTAATTGGACTTGGCCCCCTTCATGGTTATCTTTGACATGCAGAGAATATGTAACAGTGCAATGGTGAACCTTTGTCTAAGAGAAATCTTATTTCCTCTTTTCACTCTACTAATATTGTTGTTCCGAAGAATCATTCCAATGCTGATTTCATATGTTTTTAAACCAATGCAGAGCTCTAAAAGCCCAAAATATATCAGGAAGCCTCCCACCAGAATTCGCAAAGTTTCGCCACCTCAAGTTTTTGTGAGCAATTTTGTCAAAATTTTAACTTTTCATATGTAATAATTTTACATGCTTATTATTTTCTCAATGCAAGTCTCTAGCTAAATTTTTCATATGCTTGGATTAACATGTGTTTTCGTTATTAAGAGACCTTAGCCGCAACCACTTCAATGGTTCTGTACCTTCCCAGTGGGCTAGTATGCGCTTGCAGATGCTGTAAGTGCTATAAATATTCATGTTTTTGTATAAGTTGAAGTTACTTTACATGGTAGGAGCTTAGTTCTTTGTTACTTGAAAATACAGCTCTCTCATGGGAAACGAGCTGTCTGGTCCGTTCCCGAAGGTTCTCACCAACATCACTACTCTTACTGACCTGTAAGTTAACAATCTCCCTAAATAAATCTTGGTTGTATCACACCATATTGTAGCATACCACTTGGTTTATCCATTTTATTACACTAAAACTAAAAAGGTGTTGCGAGCACGCATGATGATGTCAATATGCATAAGATTATTTTTTCTTCCATAAATTCTTAGCATTGCTTAATCTTTGAGATACATTTTTGAACTGTTTGTGTTTCGATTCATGTGGAAATAAAACAGCAAACACCCTGAAACTAAGCTATGAAAAAAAGACGTTAACTAAAACACACGATGGATGCTTACGATGTGTATATTTTTGAGGTTGCTCTTTCATAGACCTTGGTGGATTTAAGGTATATCATCAAGTTCTATCAATGGTGCGAGTGAGTATGTAGGTTTTCTATATCAACTTTAAGTTGATGCCGTTCATTATATCTTTTCAGGGAAATCGAAGGAAACAGATTCTCAGGGCCCATTTCCTCGCAGATCGGGAAGTTAATAAATTTACAGAAGCTGTAATAATCTTGATCCTTAGCTTTTTTCTTGTCAGTTCCTGCATTTCAGGTTACATTTGCTTCCTTAACATGTTGCTACTGTGTTTTCAGTGTTTTATCATCCAATTCCCTCACTGGTGAATTCCCGGTGACGCTTTCGAAGTTGATCAATATAACTGATCTGTAAGTTTCATTTTTCATTTCTTCGCTTAGCATTGAGCTTGCTGATTTTTATTCCAACCACAAGTCTTTTATTTTTCAGCCAATGATGTGAAGAATAATACTTTTAAAAAGTTTCCATACAAAATATTCTAAATCAAAACAAATGGAGCTTAAAGTACATAGAGAGTTTGTTATTCAAATTCTTTGTTTGTTGGCACAAGGCTTAACTACTGATTATATAGCATCATTGGCATTTCAATTCTCTTGGTAACTTGTTCTTCATTCAACTTCAAGTGTTTCCTTTTGGCTCATTTTTAGGAGACTAAGCGACAACCTTTTTACCGGAAAGATACCAGATTTCATTGGGAACTGGACATTGATTGAGAAACTGTAAGTTCTCATTTTCTGTAGAGCACACAAGAAGTTTTACTTTAGCCTTTACTATTCTACTCTATGTTGTTTTCGAAAATAAGTCTAATAGAGTTGACATAATTCTTTGGTTTAATGCTCGTGTTTTCTTAATTTACAGGCACATCCAAGGTTGTCCGCTTGATGGACCAATTCCCTCTAGCATTTCTACTTTGACACAATTAAGTGACCTGTATGTAAATTCAGTAATTAATTACTTCATCTCGCTTTAACATAAAGATGATCATGATAACCTGGTGTTCTCTTATATCTTTTTTTTTCTTTTGTGAATTATAGGAGAATCAGCGATTTAAAAGGTGGAGTGTCTAGCTTTCCACCATTAATTAATATGGAATCTATGAAAACGCTGTGAGCTCTCTCTGCTGCTTTTCCTCACATACTCATCTAGATAACTAGAAATTGAGTTAATTTTCGAATGGCATCATACAGGATTTTGAGGAAATGTTCAATCCGTGGAGAGATACCCGACTACATTGGTGAACTGACAAAACTGAAAATGCTGTAAGAAACTTATTTTGATTTACTTAGCAATGCTTTGATTCTTTTAATGATTGGGATGACAAATATCACAGTGGTAGTTAATGAACATTCCCCGGTGCCATTATAAACAATTGATTTGTCATTGTTGATCTTCCAAGCAAACTATGGTTAAATAAGTGAACATAAAGTTAACCTCAGTGAATATCATCTTATACCAATTTCCATATGATAATCTAGACATGTCAAATGTCTCATATTCTTTTCACCTTAAAATCTTTGAAAACATGTAGCTCGTAAAATCTTTGACAAGGTTTTTGTTTTTGGAACATGAGCGGTAAAAGGTTCTCCGGATTTATGAGAATGTTTTTAATGAAACCCATGTAGTTTTGGTCATTATGTATGAGTTTAATTAAATATGCCTACACCGTTAGGCCTATATCTTTCCTTCCATGTTTGATTTTCCAAAAGAAGTGTCACAATTCTAAGATAAATATAACCGGTTAAGCTTCTTTTGATCTGCACCCTTGATGAATCACTTCGTCATAGTGCTTGTTTAAAGCTTTAGTTTTTATTGGATATAATCCTCCCCCATTACTTGTTAATCATTTAACACTATGTTGCACGTTGATGTTGACATGGTAGAGTTATGAAATTGTGCTTTTCTATTGCAGAGATCTCAGCTATAATGAATTGACTGGTGATATTCCAGTATCCTTCATCCAACTAACAAAAACAAACTCTATGTAAGTATCTCCTATGTGCTACATTACTTTGGCTTTTATGACAACTGCAGAAGCTTGTTTGCAGTTATATATCTTTTACTCGATATGCCCTTAGACTATAACAATGTGTGTTCTAGTTATTTGACAGGTAACAAGCTTACAGGGACTGTACCTGAATGGATCACCTCAAGAAACAAAAATATGTAACTATGCTGCTCCCTCAGGATATCTTGTTTGCACTTTGGATGAATAATTGATTCCTTGAAACAAAGTTATAAGGTATCATAAAATTTATATGTTTTGCTTAAAATGCAGTGATATATCTTATAATGATTTCACTTGGGAAAGCTCAAGTCCGGTTGATTGTCCCCAAGGCACCGTGTGAGTCTATCTCTTTCTTATTTGTATACCCAACCGTGCCTTTCAGAACTATTCTGACAATTTCTTTATATATTTCTTCAGAAATATGGTTGAGAGCTACTCTTCCTCGGCCAACAAGCAGTAAGATCAAAGCCTGTTTTTTGATAGTTTTAACATTTTGCCTACATTTAACTCCAATCTATTCGAGAACAATTAGAAAAGTTGTCTTTTATATTTATATTTTTTTACCATTTTGCACTCGAAATATATTAGAAAGTTACTCATAATGTTCCTTACACTTTGCTCCTTGTATATGCAGGAGTAGAGTTCACTCCTGTCTAAAGAAAGACTTTCCGTGTTCAGACTTGCGTGATCAATGTGAGTGGATGAATATTGCCAAAGTTTCAAAATTGAAATCAAAATTTGGCTGAAAAATAAAAAAGCTACTGTTAAATTATTGTGAAGGACTTCCAATTTAAGGTCATTTTTGTTCTTGAGAAACAAGGTGTATATTTTCTGGGAGGTAGTCCAAGGAATATCAAAAACCCTTCTACGGAGGATATCAAACAATACAATTCAAAATTCAGCAGCATAATCAGAATCAATAAGTTGGTAATGTTTGCCTGTTTGGTACATAATCTAGGAACCAAATAATTGGATGATGCATAAAGTTGAAGAAGCTTATTGAGAGTTGAAACATGGGACTGATAGGCACATTTGTATTCCAATTTTGACACAAGAATTTAAGAGTATGGTTTCTATTGTTGTTATGATCAGCCAAATAAAATGGTTAAAAAAAGGGTGTAATAAAACAAATAAGGCTCAGTAACATTAGTTGAGTCGAGTTGAATAGAAAAGAATGTACAAAATATCCTTCTGTTGTTGATCAATTTACTATTCCTACAGATTATTCGTTGCATATAAATTGTGGTGGAAAAGAAGCAATTGTCAACGATACCAAGTACGAAGCTGATACAGAACCAAGAGGTGCTTCAATGTTGCACTTAGGACAAAATTGGGCATTTAGCAGTACCGGGAGCTTTATGGACAATGATATTGATTCTGATTTGTACACTGCCACCAATAGTTCTGCTTTGAGCAATGTTTCTTTTCCAACATCGGAACTTTACTCCACAGCCCGTCGATCAGCGCTTTCCCTCACCTACTACGGCCTCTGCCTCATGAACGGGAATTACAGTGTCAATCTCCATTTCGTTGAGTTAGAATACGGGAAAAATCAGCCCTTTCAGAATCTCGGGAAGCGTGTTTTCGATGTCTACATCCAGGTAACTAAATTGCAATAAGCTTGAGAAAATTGGGTTTCATAATATCCTATATACATAATGATGTAATCTGTTATTTTGAAGAAGTTTCATGGTGTTTCTTTATAATAAGCCAATAAAAGTAATTCAGGATGGTAGTCACCATGATAGCATTGTGCTTATACAAAATTACGAATGTGTAAATATATTCTTAAGATAATTAACACTAACAAACTTATTGGTCTTGAATTTGCAGAATGATTTGGTATTGAAGGATTTTAATATCGAAAATGAGGCTGGTGGGCCTAATAAGCCAATTGTGAAAACCTTTCCTGTAAATGTTACAAGCCATACATTGAAAATTCACTTCTACTGGGCTGGAAAGGGAACTACCGGAATCCCAATTAGAGGAGTTTACGGTCCTCTCATCTCAGCTATATCAGTGGATCCAAGTAAGCAATTGAGTTTTTGTTGCCTCACTCCCACTTAAAATCTCTGATGTCAATATATAAGCATGGTAGTAAAGTTTTTGTTTGAAACACTCACCTTAAATGGCACAATTCGGGGGCATTTTGTGATGTAAGAAGTACATGTACTATCATAATGTCAAAAATATAGAGAAAGTTTCACTCCTGAGGACGTAGAGATATCTGCTTTAACCACATAAATTATGTTCATTACATCCCTTTATTTCTCTGTCATATAATGTTGAATCTGTCTATTTTGCATTTATTCCGAACACTACTTATGATAGAGGATTGTGCATCCTGAATGGGATAGAAAATGCATTAGGTATCCACTTATGCACATCAATGAAAACATACATCTGTACATTTACCTCCAGGTTATTCAAATAGTTTAAACCTGGAATCAGACGTTCTCCTAAGATCTTAGCCTTAACTTCCATTTCAAATTTTTTTTTGTTCCTTATCGATGATTCACTGATATATTCCTCTACTAACTATGCATTTTGCTTTCTTTCTGAGCAGAGTTTAAACCTCCTTCAGGTCCTGGTAAAAAGAATAGAATCACTGTAATTGCGGGGGCGACTTCTGGGGCTGTACTTTTTGTCCTCCTGATCTTATTTGTCATGCGGAGGAAAGGTTATCTTGGAGGCAAAACATCAGTGGATAGAGGTACCACTTCATGATTTAAATTTTTAAAATCAGTCAGGATATTACAGCATTATCTTCTCATACAGCAGCTTTCTAATTGTTCTTGAGTTACTTATGTACAACAAAGAAATTTTATAATTTGCATTTCTGTTACCATCATGTGATAATTTATTGTTTATGGTAGAGTTACCAAAACCTAAATTTCTTCATAATAGATATTGAAAATTTTCTCAATCTACTTTTTTTGATATGTTGTATGTATTTGGAACAGAACTTAGAGGACTGGATCTACAGACTGGATCATTTACTCTAAGGCAGATTAAGGCTGCAACCAAAAACTTTGATCCAGCAAACAAAATTGGAGAAGGTGGTTTTGGCATTGTTTACAAGGTATGTTCATTTTGGAACAAATATAATATGGCACTATCGTCCCGACTCCCAAATTCCTGAGAACATAAAATTATGATGTCCTTATTTACTTACGATAACCACTAAAAGGCAATTCAACTGAGTTATAAATACATAAATTGAATAAATTAGCATAGCTTCTGTTAAAAACCGGAAGATACCTAGAAGAAATAGTTTGAATTTGAGGAAGAAATTTAGTTCTCCATATTGAATGCAGGGTCTGTTAGCAGATGGAACAGTTATAGCAGTAAAACAACTATCATCTAAATCTAAGCAAGGAAATCGCGAGTTCNNCCCCAACCTCGTAAAGCTTTATGGATGTTGTGTTGAAGGAAACCAATTGCTGCTTATTTACGAATACATGGAAAATAATTGTCTATCACGAGCTCTCTTTGGTAAGCTTCATAATTCTAATCTGTCAAATTGCGAGTACCGGTATTTACCAACATGCAATCAAAGGTGGAAGAGATTTAGGTATAACTATCATTCCTATTGATTCCTTTGATAGGACAAAATGAAGCTAGAAAACTAAAACTAGATTGGCCCACAAGGAAGAGGATTTGCCTAGGCATAGCAAGGGGTTTGGTCTATCTGCACGAAGAGTCGAGGCTGAAGATTGTGCATAGAGATATCAAGACCAGCAATGTTTTGCTTGATAAAGACCTTAATGCTAAAATTTCAGATTTTGGCTTGGCAAAGCTCTATGATGATGGTAATACTCATATAAGCACTCGGGTTGCGGGAACTATGTAAGTTGTAAATTGAAATGCATTGAAAATTGTGAATATTCCATATATGTGTGTGTACCGAAAACTCATGCCTAAACATTTTTGCTTTTTCTTTGTGCAGTGGTTATATGGCTCCTGAATATGCAATGCGAGGCTATTTAACAAATAAAGCAGATGTTTATAGCTTTGGAGTAGTTGCACTGGAAATTGTCAGCGGAAAGAGCAACACAAACTATAGGCCAAAGGAAGAATTTGTTTATCTTCTTGATTGGGTAATTAAAATCTCTTTTCAACTTTGTCAATATCTGGGCAATATTTGGTCATTTTGGTTTCTATGACTTCTTATATTCAAGCAACTAATATCAGTAATATTATCTATTTCTGCCTCAATTTTTGTGCTTGGTTCTGACAGTAAATTTAATTTGCTATTTTAGAATAATTTATATGCTCTTTTTGGCTCAATTCCTAACAACTTAAACGACATTTGTTGTCTAACATAGTATCAGAGTTTTGGTTCTGGAAGATCACTTTTCACATCCCGTTAATCCTTTTTTCTAATTGTTTTTGCGTACATTATTTTTCTTCTGTTTTGGGATTTCATAATTGTTCATCTCTATGGTACAAATGCTTTTGGCTTAATTTTGTAGGACTTGAAGTTAAATATTTGCCACGATTCCAAAACTAATTCTTGATAAAAAAAAAATTCTTCAGGCCTATGTTCTACAAGAGAGAGGAAATTTGTTAGAACTAGTAGATCCTGATCTGGGGTCAAAATATTCATCAGAAGAGGCAAAATTAATGCTAACTGTGGCCCTTCTGTGTACCAATGCTGCTCCAACTTTAAGACCCACAATGTCTCAAGTAATCAGCATGCTAGAGGGCCGAATTGACGTTCAAGATCTTCTCTCCAGTCAAAGCAGTCTGAGTTTTTCGACCATGGATTCGAGGTTCAAGTCCTTGAGAAGTCATTTTTGGCAAGACCCGACCCGCTCTCTAACCATGTCGAGTAATAGTGGTCCAAATACAGATTCTTTTGTGTCGGATATGGGTAGAGAAGAAGAGGTTAACATGCTTCTAGGAGCTGGTTCAAGTACACATGTCTAGTAAATATATGCATACGAAAACAGCAAGTGATTTGTATTATATAACTGTTGCAGAGATCTTGATGCATGTACTAAGACTAGGTCAGCATCTATAATTATTTTATACACGTCTATACTAGCAGTAGCACCTTTATCTGTGTATTGCTCAAACAAGACAATAATTTGACCGATAAATAAAATAAGGTCATATGATTATCTATCTGTCTAAATTCATTATTCAAGTGTAGTGGCACTACTTTTTGTGTGTTTAATGTTAATTACATGTTTCATCAAATTGTAAGAAGGATATTTGTCCGAGTACGTTTGGCATATCAAATTTTTAACATCTTGCCATCGGAGAGCATGAGCTACTTTGTTCCCCTTTATGCTTAAGTATATGACCGTGACTTCAAATTCCATTACAGTTATCTAGATATCACTTTCTGCTCTTGTTCAATGAAGAAAAAAAATAAATAAATAAAGTGTGTTGTGTTGTTAATGCAATTACGATATGCCAGCTTTGTTGTATATTGTTGCATCTCAACTGAAAGAGTTGTTTACCGATATATCTAAGTTTCCCCACCAAATAACAACAAACCCCCCCACAAAAAAAAAAAGGAAAAAGAAAGGTCAGTGACATGAAGGGTTATTTATTAGAACCAGGGGAGTTAGGCGCATTTTAAGGTTACAAGTCTAAGAGTAAAAGTGAGGGACCTATATGCTATACCTGCCGTATCCCTATATCTACATGGGGCAGGTGTAAGTGGAGCCAACTCGTAGGTCAATCGATTGCCACAGCCCTTTTGCTGTACTCAGGTTAGTAGGCTGGTTCCGCATGACTGGGCCTTAGACTAGTACGAGTCCAACATAGAATGAGTGCGCAACAGGTGTTGTCACACTCTGGATTCAGAAAGACCCAACACATAGTACAATGCAATTACTTTCCTCACAACTTGAACTTATGTTTACTTGACTGCAGTTTATTGTTAAAACTATCCTTTTAGCGCTCCCTAATTTATACGACAATAGTGGTACTTTTCCAAGATCTGCTGGTTTCAAACAAAGAAACATAGCAGACCTTTAAGGCATATAAGAGTATAGATAGTACGCTTTAAGATTAAGACATATAAACTAAGTACTCACTGTATGAACATAAACTGGCAAACCGTGCTTATTAGCCATCGATACATATGTCAATCCATTGTCTATCACAGTGTTTGTCATTTTATTCCTTACGAAAGAACAATTTCTACTTTTCTTAGGTTAACTACATCTCACAGGAAATACACGTAGATTTATTGAATCCTTCACTATAGGTTTAACCACAAAGAAATCAAACCAAGCTTGGAAACTCTTACTCTGGAATTGAAGGAAAACATATTAAAGCAGAAACGTGCAACTCGAAATTCTATGAATATTTGAGGACACATACTCCAAGATTTCAACTACGGATTGGGAAACATACTAACTCGAGTCAATGTACCTGAGACTTTATACTTAACAGTTTTATGAGAGTGACCTTCCCCACCCTGAACCTAACTTGAGGCCGGACTAAAATAGTTTTATTTCAAAAATTATAGTACTTATCGTGGTACTCTATTTGTTTGAGAAAGTTGGGGTACCCTTCATGGCCCTAAAGTTTCTCTAATGACCAAGTCACAAAACACCAATATGTTTTCCGACATATACTCACTCTACACATTTTTTTTTTTTTGAAACTCAATATATCTTTATCGTTCAGATACTTTATACCCAATATATGTAAAATCATTAAGTTCTCGTATTCTAACTTGATTGATGTTATCTCAAATTTTGGGTACCCATCGTGGCCCCAGGATTTTACAAAGGATCAAAGTTATCAATTAATCCCATAGTACTCAATAGTTTACAATACACATCTATTTTTCAACTTTCTCATGTTAGGCAAAAACAAAATCCCTTAGTTTTCACATACTCATATCCCAGTTATTAACCAAACAAAGATAAATTCCAGTCAAATAGGTATGCCTCCACGCGTACCTATCAAGTTACTTATTAAGACCACAGTTTCGTCGACTAGTACATAGTGTCCATGAGTGCTAGTGTTTTGGGTCTTAGGGTACACAATGTTCATTTAATTAGAGGTTAAAAGTTTCATATATAAATGGTAAAGTAGATTATGTTGATTTTTACCATCCTGGGGTAATGTCTTTTTATGAGTTACTAGAAATGACTAAAAAACTAGGTCAATTTAGTGTTAAAAAATTGTACTATAAGAAGGTAAGAGATGATTTCAGGTATGGTTTAAAGAAAATTAGGATTGATAAAGATATCATAAACCTGGCAAAGCATGTGGATAAGGACAAGATTGTGGAGGTTTACACAGAGTCATTTGTGAATGAAAATGGAAGTTATGATGGGAGTGATGACAATGATTATATGGTGGTAAATGACATTCTTAATGAGAATGAAGGAGATGATATGAGTGAACATGATATTGACTTAGACAAGTTTGGGGGGACTGGTGAGGAAGTAGGGTTGCATGATAATAAGTTGGTGAACGCATAATTCATCAAAATGTGGGATTTGAACCTCAGTTCAATAACAAGGTAGGTAAAGAGGCAGTCTCATATAGTGTAGCAGAGGGTGATGATGTTAACATAGTAAAAGAGGGACATGTGGATTCTAATGGGAATGAAAGCTTGCATAGCCTTGACAAGATGAGGAGGCAAGGGAAAAGAGTAGAATGTTTACCATGGTAGACCTGAACAAGGTTCAAATCAAAATTAGAATGAAGTTTAAAATTGTTGTTGATTTGAAAGCTGCTATCACATTTTATTCAATTCAAGAGGGAACAAATATTAGATACAAAGAGAATTCAGCAGCTAAGATTTCTCTAGAGTGTGAAGGGAATGCTAGTGGAAGATGTTTGCTACAAAATTAAAAATGAGCTAACTTTTAGGATAACCTCGTTTAAAGACAAACTCACTTGTAGCAAAAATAATATTAATAGACATTTGAAGTACACTCTCATTGTCAAGTTATATCTTGAATAGATTAGACTAAATCCTACTTGACCAACTAGGGCTTTCAAAGAGTAGGTTGGAAAGAAGCTCCCGTGTAAAGTTTCTCTAAACAAGGCTCAAAGAGCCTTAAAGAAAGCTGGGGATATGATACAAGGTCTAACTTATAAGCAACATGCACAGTTGTGGGTTTATTTGGAGGAGGTGAAGAGGTCTAATCCAGGAACTACAGCAGTGATGAAGGTTACTAAGAGGGCACAACCAAAAGGGGAGTCTATTTTCAGATGTTTGTATATATATTGGTGGGCATTGAAAAAGGGCGTAATGATGGATTGTAGGCAAGTGTAGGCAAGTGATTGGGGTTGATGTTGTTATCTTACTGGTCCATGAAAGGGGGTTCAATTAATGCAAACAATTGTATATACCATTTTGCCTATGGTGTTATGCAACAGGAGACCTAGAAAATATGGAGGTGGTTCTTGAAGCTGATTAGGAGGGATATTCAAATAGTGAGTAATAACTACACTTTCATATCTGATAAGCGAAAGGTAACTTATTCAATTATTCAGTAATGTTCTTACTTATTCAATTATTAATTTTGTTGTGTTATATATTTATACCAGGGTCTAATCAAAGCAATGGAGGATATTCTACCTGGTATTGAGCACATGTTATATATAAGATATTTGTACAACAATTTCAAGCAAAAGTTGTAACACTCCTGAATTTTACAACATTCCAAGCATGTCACTAACAAACCAATACAATATTAAATAAACCATTTTATTGAAAAATCCAACAATAAAAGGGAAAACATATTTTTCAGCCGTAAAACTTTATCTCAAAACAAATGAAAAATAACATCATCTTGGCCTATAAGCTTACAACTGTCTAAAAAGAAATACAGTGATAAAAGAAATGGAATTACGTCGGCTCCGAGTAAGTTCTAACCTGTCCTAATCCTAGTTCTCATGATTCCGAACTCCTGATTCTGCTTGGTAATTTTATGCAAAATAATAATGGCAAACACCAACTAAGCTGGCATAAGTTAGAGCTAGATACAATTATAAAGAAACGATATGTTTATGAAAACATTACCTACAACTATAATAAAGATGCATAATATAAATAATATATAAACATCTGTAAATATACCATTACAACTAAAGTACAACTCAATCATCTATATAGTCTTTCCAACCAACCACCCGGTATATACTGCCCTTCCGCATCCTACCGACTACTCGAAAATATGTTTTTGAGGCCAACGACCGCCACGGACTCCGTGTGTCAAGATAATGAGTACTCAAAAAAAAGTTACTGCTATCACGGACTCTGTATGCTACGATTGCCAAGGAATATACTTCCACATGTCAACAGACATAAATACATACATCATATAACAAAATATTGATGAAACCAAATGTATAATCCATCCCATCCCATCTCGATATGTATACAATAATATATGTAATACATGAAATGTCAAACATAAATCATACGACCTGTAGGAATACCTGTCCCCCCTCTCAGAATACTTGTCCTTCCGAAACTTTACACGTAAATACATTGTAAAGGAAGGATCCCCGTAGGATCGGGTTACACTCATATATCTAAACTTCCGAGGCCATCATCCACCACACATGCCGGGAAGTATCTTTGTCTCTCCCATGGCCTACCATCCCAAGTCGTGCCTAAGGGTGTACTAAGCTTGAAGACCTACTTCAACTTGCCTCAACCAACCTTAGACATTTAGCTACAAGGGCTCCCACATACTACGTCCTAAACAATCTTGGACTTTTAGCTTCCAAGGCCAACTAGATACCACCACCTAACAAACTTTAAACCTCTAGCTTCTAAAGCCTACCGCATACCATGCTTGTCGTAACCTAACCCGTTATGTTAACATTTAAGTTACCTTTACAATTTCATTCTTGTAGTTACACCAATATCTATTAACATGTATAGCACGTCGATTTAAGGCCTATAACACATCTCACAACATCACGATAATAGTACTTGTTTAAAACGCCAAAAGCCTAAACTTTGATAAAATATTGGAAGATTTTGGAAGATATTTTTCTATAAAATGGGTATAGTTGTAAAACTTGTTCAATTAACCAATGGTTCAGACGGGGCTCAATTCTGAGTTTTTTAGAAAGAGTTATGACCTTTTTCGTGAAAGAGTACAGAATTGTCCGAGCCGGTTCAACCTGGACCAGTCCAAGGTGTCTCCAATCAGTCAAAGCCAACCCGAACCGATCCAAGTGAGGTCAGAAGATTCCCAACTAGTCCAAGCTCCTTCCAGACTGGTCCGAGACCCCAATTCCCTATTTGTTCACAAAAAACCCTTTAAAACTTGATGATTTTATTATAAATTCAACCATTACATCTAATTTTTGTCTCAAAAAATAATTTACTTACAATTGAATCTCAAATCACCAACGTACCTCGTTAGAATCAAAGACCTCCTCTCGAGAACCTCGGATACGAACCCTAACGCCACCACCCAAACACTTCATCTACATACGATTCTTACACGAAATTTATCAAAACCTCATTATTGGTGATAATCATTATAACAAGTTACTAACGAATTGGGACTAGGGTGGAAATGAATCATTTGGAAATTTGAGGGTTGAAACCTACCTAAAAAGGATGAGGGCAGAGAGAGGATGTGACGACCCAGACCCCAAAGAATCTGAAACGTCATATTAGCGTGCAGTAACTAAATATTAAGTGGTAACAAATATTCAATTGGTTGAGATTCCCAATAAAATAGTCAAGAGTACATAACTCATACCTTATTCCTAACTAGGCAAGTCTAAGAATAGTAATAAGTCTAAGCTCAAACTGGCCACAATAATTATTACAATTTCATCAACATAAAGGAAATTCAAGGAAGAAAATAACAAGTCTGGATATAAAGTCGGCATCTAGACGAGCTTGGTTTCATCTACTAGCCTCCCCTAGTTTCCTAACTGCATAGGTTCCTTATATGCCAAGTCTGGTGGGGACTCAGACTCATATACATT
The DNA here is from genome assembly GCA_001753735.1 of Embelia ribes. Taxonomy (NCBI): domain Eukaryota; kingdom Viridiplantae; phylum Streptophyta; class Magnoliopsida; order Ericales; family Primulaceae; genus Embelia; species Embelia ribes. The sequence goes on from MKEJ01057183.1 coordinate 15,452, forward strand.
TAATAAAAAAATAGATTGTATGCATAAATTGGCTAAACGAGTTGTAACATTGAGGTTTTGTACAAGTACGAACGACATAACATATAAATGTGAACAATTAGGTGCTGAAATGCAATATGTACAACGATGCATAAGTGAGTATCTATACTAATGTTTTTTTTTTTTACAAGTGAAAAAGCATGTTTGGTACTTTTAGTTTTCGTCCGAGTAGTATCTAATATATTTTATGTGTCCTACATTCGTACAAGTATATATGTATATTCATAAAATACTAAAAATAGTAATATCTCAAAAATCGAGTAATTGGGAGCCATCATGGGTTGGTTGCTAGTATGGGAGACCACCGACAAAGTCATAGGCCGCCATGCTAGCACTGGTACAAATAATGGGAATGGCTCTAACGGAATTATTAGATGCCTTAGTTGCTAGTACGGGGGACTACCGACAATGTCATGGGCCGCAATGCTAGCATAATACATATAATGAGAATGGCTCTAATGGAATTGTTAGATGCTTCATAAGTCTGGACATCAAAATACAATAATCATAGCCGAGTCATCTCAACCGAACACATAGATAGTATGGTATTGGTCATACTCTACTTTAAGTATATCAAGGAAATCCCACAAACAAAATAATATATATGTATGTATATATATATATATATATTTATTTATATATATCGAAAATTGTCCAAGTTGGTGTCCACGAGTTAGATGATTGGAAATGCGTCGCATCTAGCATGCGCATGGGATAATGTCAATTCTCTAGTACAAGTTTGTGTTTCACATTATTCTTATTATTAAAATATTCTCATTAATAATTTAATGGTATAAGGTTCATCACTTGATCATACAAGTCATCATTTTGCAAGGAAATCAATAATTAGAAATGTACTTTAAAAATGTACTTATGAGTATGGGACCGGGCTCAATCCACTAAACTCGTCTATAACAAGTTCAATTTTTGGTTATTTCTCTAAGATTCTAGTGTTTGACAAAGATACTTAAGGGAATTTTATATAATTTTTTCTAATTTATCGGGAATTTATTCCTATTTAATTAATATTTTATTCTTGATAAAATATTAATTAAAGCCTTAAAAAAATAGAAAATATTAATCTTGAGTAAAATAACTCATTTCCCAGAAAAGTAATTTTTTTTAACTAAACGTCAGTTTTTGTTTTTAATTTTTAACAAGTATTTGCCTATTTATTAATATTTTGTTACAATAAAATATTAATAAAAACGTCAAAAAATTTATTTTTCCAAAAATTCAGAAGAAAAAAATTTATTTTTCAGGTCAAAATATTTTTGTCCAAGTGAGATAATCTTCTCACCTTAAAACGAATATTTTTTTTATTTATTAACATTTTACATGATAAAATTGTTAATAAATACTACATTAATATCCAAAAAATTATTTTTCTTAATAAAAAGATTTTATTTCACTCAATCTTTTATTAAAATAAAAGTCATTTTATAGGATAAATAAATAAATAAGTAGGGACTGGGGTTAGAAGTCGGGTTTCCGAGTTAAAAGACTTGGACCCTAACCATTAGACCACACCTCAATATGGACATTTAAATTAACTCTATATATATTATTAACACTTTTTTCCGAAAAAGAAATAAAACTTGCAACTAAGGAGGTTCAAACTTGGGCCTAACATTTAAAAATCCCGGCATACACTACTAAGATTATTATTCGGGTGGTGCGTGTGTGCCACCCCCACTACCGACAGCTACCAAATTTTCTAGTTTTTACAAATTGACCATTCCGAACATGATGATGGTATTTATTTTGCAAAATTATAAGACCTCAAATTTTCGCCAACACTGTAGCACTACTCTAGAGTTACTGTACAATCATTTTATACTGTAATGAAGTAGTATAAGGATGTAATTTACTCATCTGAGTGCTGTAATCATGTTTTGATTAATAAAGTGTTGGTTTTGACTCGAAT
>MKEJ01057186.1:0-17322 GCA_001753735.1 Embelia ribes
GGCTCCATGGGCGAGAGCCGAAGTTGGTTTGGTCGCATACCATGCCAGTCCGATATTATTTGGACTTGAAAAAGTTTTTGGTCCATTTGATATTAGTTAGCGGACTCACAAACACCTAGGCTACCCAACTCCTTTAATTTCTTTGAATATTTTATACTGTACAACACAACTAATGATTTTGCCAAAACCATCCCAAAAATGAATCTCCAATAATTATTAATCTTCAACATTTTTATTCACTCTTTAAAACAACTTATTTTTGTGTAGGCGAATCCATGGCAAAAAAAGAATACCATCACACCAGATGTACCAAGTGCTCTTTAAGTGGTTGTATGTAGATTAATGGTTAGCTAGCTATTACATTATTTATTATCTCGGAAAAATGTAGTAGTATCTCGCAACGCACGACATTATGTGGTATATGTGACAAAGGCACTTTTTACTCCTCAACACTTATTTTTGTCATCCTATGTTTAATTTCAAGACTTATATTTTAATTAATCTTGCAACGCTTAAGGAATGCACGATCTATAAATTACTATTGCTTGTACAAATAATCGAACAGTTTCGTCTTTTATATCATCGATTCAAAACACATTAGATATATTTCTATCAATTTTAATTTTCGCAAACTTCATTCAGCAGCAGCAGCAAAGTTTACCAAGGTGTTATATGACTAAATGGACAATTGTATCCATCTATTTAAGAGATACCTCCCAAGAAATCAACCACACCAAAATTAAGAGATTAAAACTTAAAAATAAAACCGAAAATTAAAGTCAACTCCAGCATAATTCCTACATGCATGTTATATGTAGGAATATGTATAAATCTCACTCCCCTCCTAAACCATATGATCTCCACTCAAAATCATTTTCCTGCCAAAATTTAAGCACTATAGTGGGAGAAGAGAATGCTCAGTATATCTGATGATTAAATATCAATCAACATAATATACTAAAAATTAAACTCGATTTGTGGTAGTAATATACAATAAATACCCCCAAAATATCATTCATGTATGCCAAGCCCCCGTCATGCCATAACCCGAAGAGACATCTTGTTGACTAAGCCCCTCCGAATCGGAGAATAAAGTCGGTTCTGCAACATGCATATGTGGTGGTCTGCATGCGTGCCTAGAGGCTGCCGCTCGAATTTGGGGAGGAGAGAGACCGAAAGGTGAGGGGATATCAGGCGGGTCGTGGGGAAAGTTGAGGGTGGCAGAGGGGCCACGTAGGCAGAAGACGGCCGCATCGTAGGCCCGGGCAGCTTCCTCGGGAGTGTGGTAGGAGCCGAGCCATATCCTGTGACGGCTGTTGGGCTGACGGACCTCGGTCACCCACTTCCCCCATTTCCTCATCCTCACGCCCTTGTAACAGGGGCCGTCTCCTCCTCTATTTTGTCTCGCCATTTGCATTTGCATTTGCTTTTGCTTTTGCTTTTACTTTTGCTACTAAATTAAAGGGATAATAAAGACGACAGCGCTAACAAATTAAGGATTATTCCTGGATTTATTTATTTTTTTATTTTACATAGGGAGATGTTATGTTATGTTATGTTATGTTATGTTATGTTACTATCGAGCACGTGGGACGGTTGGTCTTCTGCCACGTAAGATAAGTAAGCCTTCCGTGTACGCAACCGAAGGAATTTGGAAGTCGGTTGACACGTGGCTACAGGAAGAGGAGTGCTATGGAAAAACGGAACATGTGGTCATGTCTCTGTAAATAATCTAAAAACTATTACACTAAATCACTAGCGAAACTAATGCTCTACCATTTTTAAATTTTTGGCCAAGAATCAATTATTACTTCCTAAAAAAATATTCAAACTTAATTATTATATGTTGAACAATTAAAATAAATAAAATAAAGAAGTTCATATAATGAAATCCTATTATTAACGAAAATCGTTTAATAATTTTTCAATCCTTGTATCTAGCTCCGAAACGTTAATGAATGTGAAAAGTAAGAAGAGCATACATTCCTAATTGATAAAAAAAATTACATTTAATGAATGTCATACAAAAAAAGGAATAAGTTTTATCCCATAAATGCTTCAGATTTGTTTAAAGTTGTTAGATCTAAGCACATTTCATTTGATCGGACAGTCTTTCCCCCATATAAAACGAAATTTCCATGTTATTGTGGGTTTGTATGATCACAATCTTAGAAAATTCGATGTAACCACAAGAGAAAAATGATGCATGTATTTAAGCGTATGATTGTAGTTAAGTTCGAATCCTTTGTCATTAATTTTATTTGTGATTCAATACGTACTTAAACTTGCAATACACAAGACTTTGTATTTTTTTATATTATTGGAAAAGTTACACGCGCGTTGTATATGATGCACTTTTTGGTATAGTTAAATTTGATATTTTCATTCTCACAAAATTTAGATACTCTCGCTCCCATCATAACAAAAATATGATAGCCATCTCTATCATTTTATCATTGCTAAAATAAGATTTTTTTCTGAAGATTTCAAATTCATGAATATAAAATAATTAAGTTACCTAAAAAATATAATTATTATTAATTATACAAATAACATAAAGACAAAAAAAAAATTGTATCATGCTTTTTGTCAACCTGAAATATAGTTGTCACAATATCAATCTCCAAATTTTATAATTTTTTTGTGATGAATTTGTGGCAATCTAATCTAAATAAATAAATGTTTATTTTTCCATTAACACTTATAAAATACAATTATGCAAATAAATTACTTCTACTTTTATTTTTAAAAGATTTAAGGGGAAAAAAAAGAAAATAATCTTACAAATTTATGTAAAAATATCTTGTGTGACTTACAATAGTTGCACATCTTTATTTAAAAAACGTTTGGGACTTCAAAATAAAATTTTAATTTTAATATATGATATTTTTGTAAGTGAAGTAAAATAGTTAATGCATTAATAAAATTCCATTTAACAAATTACTAATTTATTTATTTTTATCTTTAAGTGAGTGAAAAATTAATGTAATTTTAGGGCTCACAAAAATGTAAGTTTTGAAATAAAAAAATGGATAAAATCTTCTATTACTCGCTTATATATATATAAAGGTTTCATCTTGTGTTATTTTCGTTCTAATCTAGGCATAAGTTTGTATAATTTTTTATACATATACCTTTAATTTAGAATTTCTAAGTAAAAATTTATCATAATATAATTTTACCAAAAGTAAACATATTTGAAAAATAAATTACTTTATTTTTACATATTACCATAACATAATTTTTATAGACTTAGGAAAACCTGCATAGGACAAAATGATAAATATTATAATTCAAAAGATAAAAATTTATTTATATTGGCGAATTATATACAAGTTATTCCTTCAACTATTTTGGTTCTAATTTTGACAAGTATTAGCATAATTAATTTTTTAAAATATAATTAAATATAAACTGATTAAGAATAAATTAAAATTAAAGTAATTAAAATTTTTAATCCCGTATTCCTAAAAATAAATAAATTTTTTGTCCATGTATTGAATTTTTTTTATTAAAGTTCTTTGTTCCATTCTCCTAACGATGTTACCATGCCACAGACCGAATAAAATAAATATAAAACTAATAATTTAAAAATGAAATATTCTCCATACAATCTGTGAAACGTGTGGGCTACATATTATTAATGACATAATAAATAATAAAAATATAAATTTTTTAAATCAAATTTTTTTAAATACATTAAATTTAGTCAAAAAATAATCTCAAGTCTTTTCTCTTATTGCAATTGTAAAAGTCGAATCATTACGCTGATGAGCCTAACTCTTTCTAATAATTCAAATTTGATATTGAAAATTGGAGTGAGGAATCTGGTATAAAGTTGTTTTAAGAAACTCTTCACAGGTATTTTTAAGTTAAACTCTTAGTAATATTTATAGTAATTTTTACTTAATTAAACGTAAAAATAGAATTACAGAGATAACAGAATTTGGAGAGTATTTCAATTAAAAATAAGATAACTTTGAAAACGAAGTTTTAATTCTTATCTTTCGTTTTTACAATAATTAATATTATTGCAAACTCAAAATTATTTCTAAATGACGAAAATATATGACATGACCAATACAATATTTATTTTATTGTAAGATAGTTTTTCATAATATTTAATATTCATAGAATTTTTTTATAATATTTAATATTGATACTTTCTCTTATTTTGAATATTGGAGAATTTTAAATATAAGTATAAACTATTGAAGGTACTAAATGTATTGCTTTTCTTGAACTTTGGTGACTAGATTGTCATTTTTCCAATCCATGAGTACTAGTATTATTGTAAACGAAACAACGAGGATCAAAAAGAATTGGTATGCATTTATGGTAATTGCATATGAGACGGGTTGTATATGGAATTTTTACATCAACGGTGAATAGAAATTAAACTTTTTTATTCAATATATTATTAATTTTCTTTGGTCTAAATTATTAACTAAAAAAGTTGTAATTTTGTAATAGTGAGATGAGTATTTTCGGATTATAAGATAGAAAATATTTTAAAGAATGTTCACACTTTTAAAATAAATTTGTATTGTTATTTTTGTCATTAATCTTAGTGCAATGTTTATGCTTGGGATGATTTCTGGTAGAGTATCTCCAAAAACTGCTTTTCCTATCCCCGAACTCGTTAAATTTTTTCTTTCCCGAACCCATTGGAAACTTGTCTAAAATTCTCCAACATAATTTCTCGGCCTCGTCCCATCTCATCCCCTTAAAGCACTACTAAATAAAAAGGTTATCCAATTAAGTTTCATGAGAAAGCACATTGAAAGATAATTAAAAGAAATGAAAATGAATGTAGTTCATGAAAGTTCAAGACCTATATCAAAAAAATGAAATTTATAATTATCAAAAGATTTGTGATACAAGGTTTTAAAACTCAGCCGAAACTGTTATAGTTTCAGCCACCACCGCAATCGAAATAGCCTGTTATATAGCCGAAATTGAAATTCGCAGCTATAATAGTCTCCACGACCGTAATTTTGGCCGTTATGATCGTTATACCCATTAGGCATCAAATAAATATTAAAAAAAATTATAAAGAGTAGAACAAAGTTGAAAAAAAATTACAACTCAAATTTCCGCACTGTTATATTATGGTTACTATATCTTGGAATTATTATACCGTAACCGTTATTGCAATCGCAACTGAAAACCTTGATCTGATCTAAATAAGCATAAGAATGTGCAATAGGTTTTCATTTTGAATTTAGTATTGCCAACCCCTATGGTACTTCTATATTCCTACATGAAATTTCACCTTTGTACGGATAAAAATGTTTGTTTTGAAAAATCAATTTTCTGCGTTAATTGCACTTTAAACAAATTAGTTTAGCCGTTCCGTTTTCTCTAGATATGATCAGGGACTTTTCCACATTCTTTTACCATCCAAATTTTTATTTTTAGGGATCAATAACAACTTAACTTCTCATTTTTAAAAATCTTAGGAACAAAGCGTTTTTTTAGCTCAATTTTTTGCTAAAATTGTATATTTTGTAGTGTCATTTAGAATCCAAAATCGGTCCAAACCTAGATGGGTTGTTACTTTAAATCATGTGTACGTCCGACCTAAAACCCGATAGGATATTCTAACGCAAACCTAATAAGGTTTCAGTGGATCAAGTACACTCGTTTACCATACTCATTGTTACTCCTACTTATACAAAGAACCTAACCTAGACATGTATTATCATCGCTTTGATATTATGTTTAGATGCCATTCTACTGATCTAAAGCTGTTTATAACCTTCTAAATTCAAAGTAATTAAACGACAGCTTGTGTATATTTAGTATTTCGAATAAATAAAAAAAATAATTTACACGTTTTATAATCTGTTAAAAAATATATAGTGCTATAACAAGTTTGACACTTAATCTTCTGTTGTATCTTTTCAAAGGTTGTTCACTTAACGAACAAAATTAAATGAGTCACATCTATCTGCAGATATAACGTCAAAAATATCCTAGATCGTCATGATTTTATTCTCGTTTAGTAAACAGATGCTAAGAAAATGACTCAGACTCTTCTACATTCATAGTACTTGCTTCAGACTACTCGCCGTTGTAGTTTAACCCAATTCTCGTAAGGTTTGAAATGTGCCCGGATTGTATTTGAACTAATAGTTCCAATGAGCATCTTTAATATATAGTACTTATTTGTTTGTAATTTTTAAATTCAAGTTTTTTTTTTCCTGAAAATTTTCATTACTCCGTTTGAATCTACTATGTTTGTTGTTTTAATCGATAAAAAATAAAATTTTAAACTAGGTATATTTGAAAAAAAATAAGTCTCTGTAAGGCCCTATAAAGTTCACGAATGGCAATTCGAACACTACTAGTGTTCCATTACGAGGAAATCCCCAGCAACAATATCAAAAACTTGACTGTGCCATAAATGTACAATTATTTTACCTAGTAAGTGCATTAGGGTATAATGTAGTTTTTTCGGTAAATTAACTCGGGTATTGATCTCTCAAGAATTTCAATGGTGTAACGAGAATACTAAGCACGAATGAATTAGCCATTTTTTTTTAATTTTATCAGTTTTTATACAAAATTATGCCTAAATTCTCCTTGATATTCCCAATTACGGGAGCGATTTGTATTTTATACTAAAGTTTTATTGTAAGAATTATAGCAAAACATGTAAACTATTGAAATATAATAATAATAAGATATTGCCTTTATCAGGAAATTCAATAATTAATTTTCACATCAAGTACTTTATATATCAAGTTTTTATTGATTTAATTAATAAAGTCATAAAGGTATATTTATCGATTGATTTTCATTAAACGTGATTGTTGGAGTTTATCGGATTCCATAACTACGATTTAATGTTTTCTAAGTTACCTCAAATGGATAAATTTTTTAAATTAAAACTATTTTATCAATATTAACTGATTAAAGTGTTTAGAAAGTTACGGAAGTTTATAATTTTCTTTACTTCAACTTAAAATGCCATTGGAAAGTTGTCAATTTCATAACTACAATAAGTGATTCCGATTTTACTTCCAACAAATTTTAAACTACGTTTATTTATATTAATTCAACTTAATGTGTCATTGAAAAGTTGTTAATTTTTTAACTACAATTAAGTAATTTCAATGATAAGTTCAAAATTATAACTTTCTAATTCACTTTTTTCGGTTTTAAGCTTTAAAGATTAATCTTGGCAAATAAAGTACTCAGATTTCAATTAATTTATTTTCATCCCCAAGGCAAGAAATGAACTAGCCTAACATATTGATCATGAACACAACAATATCTAGATCAAAGCATAAAAACATGATGATTAAATTAACTCTATCACAATAATAAAATAACAACTAATGTAAATAACAATCATAAAAAATCTTGAAATTAATTATAGCAACAAATAAATTTGATATTTAAACAACTTGATCAATAGAAAGATATGCTTACCACTTTAATGACCTTGAATTATAATGATCACAACTTTCTTCTTGTTCTTCAATCCAAAACCACCAAGATCCAAATACAAGCCAAAGAAAAAGTAAAATCAAAGTATGTGTCTTCTTCTCCTCTCATAAAAATATCATTATAAAGAAGAAAAAGAAGAAAAACAACTCACCATCACATTGATAATATCCCCTAACCATAAGACAAAACCTTTTTTTTCTTCTTTTTTTTTTTTACTAATTATCCACCTTTTCTTACCCACTTCAATCTTATCAATCTTTATTTTTCTCAACGACAATGTTTTTTTTACAAGACTTGATTGTTATTTAATGATATTAGGTTAGAATAAGGTGATATTAATTAAGGAAAAATAGAACAAAAGTCAATGTTATTAAGCCTTTAAGACAATTGTGTTCCGACCAGATGGATCGATCGAAGTATGATCAAAAGTGACAGCTTGTTTTGCTTCATTATTTTCCAGCTTTAATACATTTATTGATCCTTTTGCCTTCTTCTTTCAGTATCCAATGCACTTTTCAATTGTGAACCTTGAACAAATCATCAAAATAGCTATTTTGCCCATTTTGACATCGATTTTCTGAAATTTATACAGAAAACCGCAATATCGTAACAAAATGAATAATATGTATCGAATGACAAATATAGAAAGTTTTGTTTATCAATGCTTACGATATTTATTTATACAAAAATATATACAAATCACACCCCCTACTTAAACGTTGCTAGTCTCGAGTGATGAAAAATATAAGTAAATAATTTATCAAATTCAAAAGTTTCATCGAACCTTGATACTCTTAACATGTTTGACGAATTGTTGCTTGACTTAGTGCTTTAAACTACCTGTCTACCCAAATGTAAGTGGAAATAACTTTAATCAGGTCTAATTTGTGTCACCGAAACTCTATAACTCAAGGAAAAGTAAGCTAACTAAAATTAAATTACTATGGCTTAGAAAGATCGAGTATGAAATCAATTTATTTTCTAAATATGACTCAAAATTACTATTTTTTTTTTTTGAAAGGATGCTTAATTTAAACTTTACATATTCCCAAAATTTAAGTCAGTTGTTAATGCAATGTCATTCGATTTTAATGTTTTCTTTTTTGACCTTATCTCTTCAGTAATGCTCCGTTACACAATTCGACGGTAATATTTTTATTCTCTTTTCCAATCTTTATTATTATTTTTTTAATATATATATATATATATATATATATATATATTTTTACGTTTTCAAGTCTAGTATATTTGGTATTTTAATTTAATAAAGTTGGAAGACATATCGATATTAATTGTATGATATTTGACAGTTGATTTTTATTTAAAAACTATGTATATATGAGTAGATACTATGAGTATTCCTTGAGTAACTAATATTGGTTTGTTTGGCATTTGATTTTTTTACGATTTCGGCAGATAAATTATTAGCTTTTATCTATTGATAGAGAACTGCATGAAATTACATAATGTATATACTATGCATAAGACTTGCGCAATGGTATTATTTTAATGATGTTACTAGCGTATAGCCTGTGCATTGCACTAGTTGAATATAATTATTTATTTTTAAATTATTTGATATAACTCTCAATTATATTGTTTTATACTATCTACTGTCTTCTTAATGGAATTACTATACAGTGACAATGTAATTTATTTTTCGATTTACTATTTCCATAATAATTTTAAAAAATTACCATATGTATTTTACTCAAGTATCATGAATTTAATATATATATTTTGCGTAACAAATTTTATATTAATATATTATCACAACTTTTTCATAATATATAAATTTTTTATCTTAAATTGACATTGACATAATAAAGATATAGTATTTCAATATGAATAATTTTGATATTTTTTCTTTAATTGCAATCTTCATCTTTTTGTTCCAATTGAAAGCGGATTATGGCATATGTTTTATTTGTTTTATAACAACTATTATGTTTAGTGAAATTTATTATGTTAATTTTTTCAAACAAATTAATATAATTTTAATAACTATTATTTTTCAAGAAATTTTGGTTTGGTGTAAGTTTTATTATTCAAAACTCTTAAGTTTATAGGACACGTATCAATTTATTACAAATTAGGAAAGATATTTAAAGGGATAATATTTATATAATTCTCTAACTTAAATAAATTTTTTATATTTTTTTTAATATGATAAATTTTTATTTGTAAAATGATATTGACATATATAACTTTCCAACATAAATATATTTTATTATTTCAAAATAATAAACTTTATATTTTTGCTCCAATGCATAGAGTAGTTTTGGCATATATATATATATATATATTATATATTCGAGATGATTAGGTTTGTAGAAACTATATTATCGCAATATTTCAAACAACAAATATAATTTTAATCCGTTCAATTGTTCAAGAAGATTAAGTTTGATAAGGTTGCAGTATAACAACATTTATTTTCTAAAAATCCTTAACTAAGATACGTGTCAGCTAATTATGTGGACACTTATCACAAATAGATAAAAAATAGCTAAATGAATAAATTTTATACAATTTTACAACATTCTTATTTTTTCAAATTATAATTCTTATCTTTTTTGTTATAATCTATGGAGTCAATTTTTGTTTCTGTGCTATAACTATATTTTTTTATATGTATTAAAAATAATTAGATTTAGAATATTCTCTAAGAGTAATATTTTAAAATATAATAATAAAATTTAATAATTTTTTCATTTAAGAAATTTAGGTTTGGAATTCTATTATAATAGATTTTATAAGTTATGATTCTTAATGGTATTAGTTTTGAAAAAATAAATATATGGCCTCTTTTATTTTAATTTTTCTTATAATTTGTTTTATGATTTTAGTTTTTGTAGATACATATTATAATCATGATTTTAGGAAAAAAATTATTTTTATTAGGTTAATTTTGATTTTGGTGGAAATCCTATTATTATAAAGTATCTAAAAAAGTTATAGTAATTATTATAATATTTTCAGGATTGATTAACTTTGATTTTATGTATGTGTATATATGAAGAGAATAAAAATATAATATTTTTATTTCCTAGAATTTAAATACTAAATTTAAGGGATCATATGTCAAAAGATTATACAATCACTCATCAAAAAAGTTTATAATCATTTGTCAAATAACTATGCAGTCATAATCGAATTAGAGCGAAAGTTGAAGAAAATTTAATTTTTATATTAATAAGAGATATGGTGTACTATATATAATATAACAAATTAAACGTGTGAGAAAAGTTTGAAAAGTCATCGTAGTAACAAAAATGAGTGACGTACAAAGTAGAATCCATATTGATTTGTTTGTTTTCGCATATTATATTTTTTAGACAATGACTTTATTCTTAATCCTAAACATTAAATATAAAAAAATTAAATATTGATTACTAAAATAAGAATATTTAAAAGGGCAAAATTCCTTTTAGTATACCAACATTTGGGCCAAAATTCAATTAGTACACCAATATTCAATATCTTACAATTAGTACACCAGCCTAAGGTTAGTGGGCAAAGTTAGCCTGGGTGTTATGGATTCCATCAATGGTAGAACTAATTTGAGTTTTTTTGGAAAATATATAATGGCGCCTTAATTTAATATTAATTATATACAGGCGGGGGCAAAAAAGTAATTTTACATATTGATTTTCCCTCAATTTACTGTTCTTGATCTCCTTCGTACTCCAAATTCATTGAAAACCCTCATATATATATATATATAGTAGCTCTCTGTTTGCGTCTGTATAGCTATCTCTCTCCGTAGCTCTCTTTCTACACATTTCTCCCTCCGTAGCTTTATCTCTCTGCATATTTCTGTGTGCATATCTCTCTGTTGGTTTACACACACACACACACACACACATATGTGCTTAACTTTAATGGATGGTCAAGTCTATCATTGCTTGAATTTTACAGTACAATACATATCATGGACAAATTTGAATCCTTGAAGAAGATTAATTACATGTCTTATAAGAAGTAAGATTGGGGCCCCTCATGGCTGTGATTTTTTTGCTTGGATTGACCCTTCTATGTATCAACGATCAAAGATGGTGATACTTGGGCTGCTTAGTAGGATAAATGCATTTGAAGCTGAGATGGAGTAAGAGAGGAGGAGAGTTGTTACAATAACTAGGAAGTTATATTTTTATTTAGTCATTTATGTCTGTATCATTATTTACATGTTGCTCAATTGTGATTGTGATGGAGATGCAGAGGTTGTCTAGGTTGCATATATATATAGTGACCTAATCAAATGTAATGTTAGTTTGTCAGAAATAATGTTTAATGGAATGTGGTTGTGATATGTAAATGTCAATATGTGCATCATATATTACATGTTGTACAGACAAGAAACATACCAATATAATAAGGTTGCAATCTACCGCAATTCAATGGCACATTACCATGTTTGACCAAATTCTATGAGAATGACAGATTGCAAAGCCAGGGCAAATTCAAAGTTATTGTCAATCCCTACATTCCACAAAGCATTAAACAGATAACCCATTGGTACATTGCACAAAATGACAACAGATAACAAATTAACCATTGCTACTTGGCATTGCTTGCATTGCACAAAGCATTAATTATTGCCACATTGCACAAAGCAAAACTAAGATATTGCCAATTCTATGCCAGACCAAGTTCAAAGACATTGTCTTATTGGCATATTGCACTAACACATTGCCATACTGCACTGACATAATTGGCACATTGCACTTACACTAAATATCCAATAATTGATAGCATTAAACATTGCCACATTACACTAACAAAAGCATTATACATTACTACATTGCACAAAGCATTAAACATTTCCATAGAGCAAGAACAAGATACATAACAAACTTAGAACATAAGCATTAAACATCCAAATTACATTGTTACAGTGCTTGTGTTGCCAAAGCCACATCTAAAATACAAAATATATGTAGAACATAACAAGACCAGAACAAGGCTAAACATCCTAACATTACACAACATCAACCACTATATTTTGGCCTAGGTGGTACAAAGACACCTTATTTTGCAACTTCTCTATCTTAATATTGATTTAAACTTTCTTGACTTTTTGAAGTGCAGCTGTGGTAATATAGAGCTTGCCTTTATAGTGAATTTGATCATTTGGCAATGGAGGTGAAGGGGGTTTGATTATGCCTACATGGAGAGAATTAGAAGCATGTGGAGCATTACTAGATTGCTGTGTAGATATTGTTGATATCACTTTCTTATCATCTTCTTGTGTCTAGTCTATGTGATTCACCTGGATTGGTCATTTCCTTGGTTTGTTCATGATTCTGGAACTTCTTATCAACCGCTAGTATTGTAGTTTAAAAATTAGTATAAATCAGTTAAACTAGACTAAACAAATAGAAAAAATTGAGAAATTTAAACAAATATTTACCTTTGGGTTTTGAGAAACTTGTGTTCTTTGAATAGGCTGTGCAGAGTCCTGACTCGCTAATCTCTACAACTCATCAATGGAGGCAATTTTATATTACAACCTTTATCATATAAACCCATTCTCTCAGCTTCCATCCTACCCTAATTCTCTTTCATTTCAATCTTTTCTGCCTCTACCTCCATACCATCCTTCTCTGCCTCTGCCTCCATCCTATCCTTTTCTGTCTTGATTATCTCCTTCTCCACCTCCTCCAATGCAGAACACTCAAAGGAAGTTTCATCAATCAAGTATTCTTGCTTGGCTTATTATTTCATCTTTTTAGCTTTAAACATATTTGTCATACTACATCTCCTCTTGTTAGGCTATGTCTGACCACATTTGTTACACTTCATTATTATACACTTCCTGCTAGCTTTTTGAATGTCATTTATTTTATGTCTTTTCCTTTTGCTCTTTATTCCCATCCATATTCTCTTCTTTTTGATTTCTTTGGCCTTCCAATTTGGTCACCTAGCAGTTTGGACTTGTTGATTTTAGGCCATAATTCCTTACCTTTACATGACATCAATACATTGGAGTATATCTTGAGGTAGGCTTATCTGTTGTAGCATATGTGTACATAACTTTCTGGTGCCTTGTTTAGATAATTCATTACAACCACTAGAAGTACATATGGAATGCCACATAACTTCCATCTACATCCACATTTGTTCACCTAGAAATCAACAACATGCTTAGAACTATCCATATGCACCTCTGGTCACCATTCCATTCTAAAATCCAATTATTAGACATAAGTTTTATCAATTCAAATGTCTTTTGAATCTTAGGGCATAAGATATCCTGTGACCTTAAGATTGCAATTTTCTTCCTTACTATCATATCCATAAGGTATCCATAAGGTATTGCATTATCATCTCTAACATATCAATTGTAGGCTTCCCCCTAACCTCTGCAATGACTGAATTAAAACTCTCACACAAGTTATTCAATAGAATATCTCATTTTAAAAATGTCTTAAAATGTGACCTACCCTAAAACTCTGAGCCACTCATATGCCTCCTTATCAACTCCTTTCATCTCTTCCAATGCGACACTGTAGTAAGGCACTATGCTTGTCCTTGCAGCTTGTCGCAATGGATCCTTCAAATAAACCCTTTATGCTTCTGCTTAAAGTTATTATACAAGTGTCTTACACAAAATCTGTACTCAACTCCAGGTAAAATATGCTCCATTGCTTTATTTAGCCCCAACAGTATACACAAACAATAAACAATTGTAACATCTAAACATAATTGATGTGTAAGTAAATATAGAAAGCAATATTAGTTACCTTTTGCTTATTTGAGATGAATGTGTATTCATGAGTCAATATCTGCAAGTCTTGCCTTAACATTTTAAGAAACCATCTCTAAGTTTTGTAATTCTCAATGTGTACAACCCTATAAGTAAATGGGTATATACAATTGTTAACATCTATGGCAACACTAGTTCAAAGGATCCCACTACTTGGCCCTATAAGGTGACATCCATCAATACCAATTATAGGCTCACAACCTTCTAAAAATCCCTTTTTCAAGGTTGCCCAACAAATGTACATCATTTGAATATAGACTATCTATTAGGCCCATATTTTTTCCTAACTTTGAGGACAACAGTGGTCCCAGGGTTTGACCTTTTCATCTCCTTAGTGCCTCTCCACAGCTACAAAAATTACTTATTTGATGTCTCTCTAGTCATATCCCTAGCAAATTTCATAGTTTTGGTTGCCTTGTTCCTAGATATCTTGCACTTTAGGACTGACTGTACTTTTGATCTAAAGTGTCTTACTTCCCAATGAGGGTTCTTTCCTTATTGAATAGCTTTATACTATAACAATTGCTCTAGACTTGAATTTCATACCAACTTTAAACTAAACATTCTTCATGTCAATCCTAGTACATGTTCTTTTACCCTCATTGTTGTCAATCCCATTCACACTAAAAATATCATAACAGTTTTCATAAACTCATTTATTATATTAGATTCATTGCTATGAGGTTCCTTAAACAACTAAGGTTGATCATCCAAAGTTTGGCGTACAAGAACATCTGCAAAAGTGGCCCCTCCAAAATCATCATGTACCCCCACATTTTCATCACTGCCATCAAATTTTTCTGATTCCTCATTACCACCCTCTGCACTTTCATACTCAGAATCTCCATCCAAACTTTCATGTCCCACCTCAAAATCATCATTTGAACTATCATCACCATCCTTAGTAATATTAGGTACTACAAAACTCTCAATGTAAACTTGAGCAATCCTATTTGTGCCAACATATTTTCTAAGGTCAATGGCATCCTTATCGACTGTTATTTGAGAAATGCCCTCATATTATCAACCCCAGCTCTTCTGTAATACATATTCTTTATTGTAATTTCTTTTATCCCTATCTTACTAGCCATTTCAGTCAGTAGTTTAATTCTCATCAACTGTGGGTGGTAGAAATCTATATAATCTACCTTCCCATTGCTAGTAAAATAGACATATGAAATTAATGCTAGTAAACCCTAATTGGAAATAATCAAAAGTTCAATAATTAAGAACAATATTGAGTTCGGTCCTGCAGTAAAAATAATAACTTTTTTAGGAATCCTAATTTGAAATTATCACGCCCTTGATACCCGAAGGCCCCAGGCACGTGATCTTTTATATAAATATTATATAATTTTGACACGTGGCTACAGTCAAAACTACCCACATAAGCTGACCACATGTTATGCGTAATGACATATGCTTAATATAGAGTAATTATTTATTATAAACATAAGTTTCACTTCAAAATACAGGGCTTTGTCATATAAAAAATGTTCAAAGGAATTGGCCCAGTTGATCACAAAACATATGAATACATGGCATAATTATACCTTTATCATACTTAAACCTATGCCTTAGGCTCCGAGGGGGAGCTGCCACTACCTAATGTCTCCATTTGTGTACCTACATACCTGCATCTACTTGCTCGTGATTTTCTAGTTGATAAAAAAAAAACAGATGGGATTATTTTGACAAACAACATTTGAAAAGCTAACTAATGCATGAAAACACTTTATAACCAAACAACCAACAGTTAAACGAATTCTTCAAAGCTTCCACAAATTTACAAGCGCACATACAGAGAGAAAGAGCTTATCCTGGGAATAATATTTTGTTGGGAAGCATTAAAATACGAAAAACACTTCACTTGAGACTTTATGCATAAAGATTTAGATGGATGCCCCTCCACACCCTGATCCGCGCATGTGACCCAACCGAAATCTCAAACACCCCGGAGGACCTGTTTGGGAATACCCTATAGAGGACTATAATCCACCATTTACATCATCCACATATTTCTTAGAAGTTGTTCAAAGTCTCAAAATTTCCAAATGCCACTTTAGGCCCACATTTTTAATTTCACCGAACATGGATTATAGTCGAATCGTATTTCCTTGAAAAAATATTACAAAGTTGTATAAACATATTATGCATGTATCTCAATCACATCTTTTTGTGTATTCTTCTCAACCACATCTTTCACTTATGCTTCATAAATTATTCACACATATTCATCTTAGATTTCACATTTGGCATACCGATTTCTTTTACAACATATCTTCTCAAATTTGCACATATAATACACAGATCTCTTTCTCAATATATCTTCTCAAATTTGCACATATAATATACAAATTTCTTTCTCAACATATTTCCTGTAATCAGGGAGAATATGTTACACATATATATCACACAATAGCATATAATTAAATGCAATACTTATTATAAGGCTTACTACCCATAACTAACTTGTACCTGATTCAACGTCACGACTTCCAAGCATTTAGCCATATTTTCTTTTACAAATTATGCCGAGTTGAAAAGGCATCATCACATTATTTATTCATTTGAGCTCTTGGTGGACTTCTCATAGAAATAACACATATATAACTCAGTTTGGTTGCTATTTGTTTGTATTAGTCGACCGATCCCTTTAATTAGTCGATCGATTACTCATATCGATCAATCATCATATCTCGATCATATCAGTTGACTGTTTGGACATATCAGTCGACTAATTTATCCTATCACATCAATATTAGGTTGTTTTTCTTCTAAAACCAATTTCATGTCACTTATAAAATGAGTTCAAAGGTTTCCAAAGGTTCTCAACTAGTTTCTCATAGTCATAGTACTCGAAATAATGATTTGGATCGGATTTAACCAGTTTAATTTTTGGAAGTTGAGAAGTTATCATATATAAGCTTGTTCTGAGCTTGAATGTCACGCCCCGAATTCCCGCGAACCCGGGGGCGTGAGTTTTTAGAGGAAAAAAAAATAAAATAAAAGAAATTCCGAATTATCTATCAAAACCAATTTCCCATTTAGGCTCTTCTAATTATAGAAAATTCTTAAGGCTTTTATCTATCAAA
>MKEJ01057193.1:0-10890 GCA_001753735.1 Embelia ribes
AAATAATATTTCTTAATAAAGGCCCAAAAATTTTGCCTCATATTTAATTATTCTTATATAAAAAAATATTGATAAAAGGCCTGCTTTTTAGAATTTATTTATTAATTAATTTTAGAATAAATATTTCTAACTAACTATATTTTTTTTAATCACAATTCACAATTAACTTTAAAATTAACTTACCTTTCCATTTCTCCACATAGTATGTTTTGCTATATTGTGAAAAGAAAACTTCATTCTCTTATTCTCTCAAGTCTATATTGAAATTTTCTAATTCATTCTTATTACTGCATCAAATAAAATTAAAGTAATATACCAATTTTTTGTCCATGACTCCGCCGACAAATCAAATTAATCCGATTCCATCTTTCCAATCTTTTTTTTTAATATGATAAGCAATTTTTAGTTTATTATAGATAAAATAGTTGGTTATATTATATAGTATTCTTTTTGGTTAAGAATCTTCATATTTGGTATTAAAATATTTTCCAGGAAATATCCAAGGATATAAAAAATCGAAAAAAAGAAAAAAAATTGAAAAGCTAATCTCGTCTTAAAATGAAACTTTTGATAAATTTATGATAAATGAGAAAAGTAGTACGTGGATGAATTCACGAGTGAAATATTTTTTGATCATGGAGTGAGTGATAAAATTGGTATCAATAAATTAGAAGATTTTGTTTTCATATCCAAATTCATTATATTATGATGTTTTTTCTATTTATACTTTATTTTTATTTTTGATTTAAAAATAATAAATACTAATATATTATAATTTTTTTCTACGGAATGAAATCTGATTTCATGTAATATAAAAAATCTCAAAATTTATTTTTTATTTAGCCCCTGTTACTTGTACATGCCACTATAACTAATCAATAAAGTTTTTAATAATTTTAGGTCTGATTTGCTTCACCCCTTTTGCAGGCTGTTATTGAACTGGCAAAAAGTGCTGCAGTTGAACTCTTC
The DNA here is from genome assembly GCA_001753735.1 of Embelia ribes. Taxonomy (NCBI): domain Eukaryota; kingdom Viridiplantae; phylum Streptophyta; class Magnoliopsida; order Ericales; family Primulaceae; genus Embelia; species Embelia ribes. Next base: position 970 of record MKEJ01057193.1, read on the forward strand.
CACTTTCACTTTTTCATTGGAACTTTTGGGGAATTTAGATTGGCTTTTCTTTCTAGAGTTGACTATAAAAAAGTAGGAAATTATAGAATCTTCCGCATGTTGCATAATCAGGAAGAAGCCAGTGTAAAATTACATATAACATAAAAAATTTCGGAGTTTTGAGAAAAAGTTTTGGAAACTCGTAATAAAATCAATTGAAACATTAAGATCGACGATTAACACTATAAGGCTTGTTAGGTTGCACTTTTAAATTTCTATGCTTTTCTATTTTTTAGCTTAAGAACATGGATGATGCTACTTAATTTTTAACATGAATTTTTGTTGTAGGGGCCTGAAGGGCCCAAACATTAAGGATAAATTACACTTTGCCCAGTTTCTGACGATTTCAAATTATCCCTTGAGGTATAAAAAATTATGCTTTGCCCCCGAGTTATAAACCCAGTTTGGTTTTGTTGCATAAGGATCATATTACCCTTACTATATTTTTTTATTTTATTTAACTTATTGTAACGACCCGGGATTTCTAACCGTCCCCGAGTATACTACTAATGTTCATACATCACATTTCATGGAATAAAATAGCGAAAAGTATATAATTTTATTATGAAAATTGCTCCAATGATATATAAAATAACCATAATTCAACCAGTCTTATTATCTTATTTTTTGCCATACATCATTATTCAAAGTAAATGAAATGAAAACACATTCTACATCATTTTGGTCCGTAAACCTACAACCGTCTGAAAGGTAAAAGTACGAAAAAAATGTAAATCTAACAACCTCAAGTGAGCTCCAACTTGTCATAACCACGGTTTTCATGACTTCCTGTCCTAGGTTCTTCTTGTCGTTTTCATGCAAAATAATAGAAGAAACATCAACCAAGCAGGCACGAGTCAGAAACTGAAATACAATTTAAAGAAAGGAACAATGTATTAGAAAATAATGTGCGACAACATCAAGAAAGTATAGAAAAAATACTACACAATATCAACTATAAATGTACTACTACAGCTAACCACATCGCAACTGTCTAACCAAATATCACGACCAACCATCGGGATATACAGTCCTCCCACAAATTACCAGCCACCAGAAGACAGGTTTCCGAGGCTAATGACCACTTTTGAGGGTCAACACATGAGTACTCATAAAATATGGTCAATATAGAATACGAGCACCACGATTAACATGGAATGTAACCATTGCAGAATATAAGTGCCTCCGCGTATCACGACCATTGCGGAATATACGTTCCTCAGTATGCCAACAATCACAACTATCTATAACATAAGAATTTGGAGTAAACAATCACCAAATTTTCAATAGCATTGAAGTCAGGTTTCCGTAGCGTACCTTAAATGACAACACATGATTCCCTTCGAAATAGCTCAGGGAACCAAACCCTAACCCCTTTCCTATGGCTTGTCAATCCGAAAACGTACCTATAATGAAAATTTAACGAGAATCTTAACACCAATACATCATTAGTATGAAAATTTGATGAGTTAGAATAATAGCAGGTATGAACAACCTGAAAGATTGGAAGTTAATACTAAAGTCAAAACGAAGAGGACGAGGAGAGGGTTCCGAATCTGCAATTAGATTTATTCATGGGATGTTCCTCCTCTCAGATCAAATGCTTATTGCGAGAGGGTGTCTTGTCCTCTTCTCCCTTTCTCTCTCTCTCTGTTTTGATAAAAGCACGCGAATTAGAATTGAGCTTGAGATGAAACAGAAAGAAAAACAGAGATAATTAACTTCCCATCAACTTTCATGTAAGGTCCTGTATTCTAAACTTAATAACCTGTAAAGTCTAGGGACTGAAATGGTAATTTAGCAAGAATTATCTGAAAACTAATTATTTTCCTCAAACTCTTACGTTATTTCTTTTCGCGTTCTCAAAATAGAGAGAGAAGAGGTGAGAAGAGAAGAAGAAAGGGCAATGCTAAATCCCCATGGTCCGAGAGAAGGAGAATTCCGAGAGATGATCTAAATGCAGATTTGTAACTCTTTTGTCGTCCTTGTCGTTTTAAGGTTTCGAGTATTGAGTTGATTTGCTCGTATATTCTAGGTTAGAGTTGATTCCGTGTTTCCGAGAAAAATCAACTATTGTCGTATAAGGTGTTGCGGAGGATTGATTCAACAGTAATAAAAGTCATATTTTAGTTGTTTAGACGTATTTTATTATCGGATTTCAGTTGTTGTTGGATGATTTGCTTGAGTTTGATTATGTTTTGGCTGCACTTCATAGATGAAACTAGCATTTGGGGCTAAGGGAATTTCGTTCGGATGAAATGGTTTTAGTCTGGATGAGACATCATTTTGTCTGAACGACATTGAGTTCGTCTTGATGAGTTCCCCTGTTATACATTGGATGCTTTATTTTTAATAATTGGACGGAAACTTTAATAGTAATGGGATAAATATGTCGAATATTAAAGAAGTCGAAGATGAAAGATACTTATATTTGAATGTCAATAGTTACGGGAGTACGTCTATTCCGTGAATTAGTGTTGGGTATTAGACCGTCAATGAGTTGTGTTGATTCTGGAGGTTTAGTAGCAACCTTGAGTAGGTTCCAAAAAAACTCGGGATGGGGGGCTCTATCCACAAGCCTTAACGAGTAAAGTCTCCGGATACAATGTCCGAGTACTAGGTCATCTTGGAAGTGTCATTTTCTTATTACTTGCAGTTTGTTGTATATTTAGTGGACGGAGGATATATATAAATAATTTATGTCTATTTGCTTTAAGAATTATATCAATTTAATTGTTATTTCATCACTATTGGAATATATATTTGACTCGTACATGTTTAATTGCATTTTTGCATTATTTTCTTTATAAAAAGCCAAGCAGGAACATGTGGGTGGAATTTGGGATTCAATCTTAAGAAGGTGTTGAAGCTCACTCGAATGTCATTATTTTAGTTCTTTTCATATGCTATTTGATGGTTGTATGCTAATGGCTGGCATTTTTCTCCTTATTGTTGTTTTGCAAGTTGTGATAAGAGGTCGGAACATAATAAAAAAGGGCCAAATGATGTTTATTGTCGTTATCGTTGATGTTTCATATGTACTTACAAATGTTGAATAAAAACTTCCTCTGTGGTTTTATTCTCATGTTGTCGTGGTTGGCTATATTTATTACGTGGGCATTACATTTCAACTTCATTACAATTTTAGTCCCCCTAGTTTATAGTTTATACCACTTATTCTCTTTTTACGCTCAGGACCTTACACTTATAACTTGATATTTGGTTTTATTAAAGAAATTGTATTATTATAAGTGTCTTATATTTGAATACAATAATTTTTTTCAAAAAAAATTATAACAAAAACTATACAAAATATACTATTCTAAAGGGCATTTCTATATTTTTTGATTTATTTAAGACAAATAATTTCAATTTCACTTTGTTCCTGGAAAATTGATGGGTAAAGTGCAATGGCCACAAAACCTCAAGGGTGCAAAGTACAATTTTAGAGACCTCAGGGGATTTTTTGAAATTATTAGAAACCTCATGGGGCAAAGTGTAACTTACCCAAAATTTTAAGTTGGATTCTTTCAATTTTTTCTTTGTTGGAAAGAAGTTAATTTTTCTTGTTAAAAGTTGTGATCAGACAAACCAAATGTAATTTTGTAACTGTTAAAAAGTAATTAAACATGACCTCAAGACCCGCGTGAATGGGACAGAGTTTGAGGCATTGCTTCATGGGGAAAAACTGATCAAGTTGTTGAAAATGTTTTAGTCAATGTAGACTATCAATTAGTATTGGCACATTTCGACATATAATTAATTTCCCTTTTGGTGAATTTTGGAAAATAAAATAATTAATATAGATAAATTTAACCTTGTAAGTTCGACATTGACAAATTTGGGAGACAAAGTATTAGATCATATAAGACGTCCTTTAGCACTCCTGCATCAATTACCATGTTGGTCTCTTTTCGTGTTTATGTTCTTTTCTCTCTTCATTTCTGTCATGTGTCGTGTGGCACACTAGAACAAAGCATTTCATGACTAATCACAACCAATTCTCTAGAACTCATTCGGTTGTCACAACGACTCTATGAGTAAATTCTCTCCAATATATACATATATATTGTTGGCCACCTATGTACGAAGGCAACAAATATTAGAATTACGCATGGTATCCAAATTGAAATAGACGAATACAATAAGTATTGTCTGCCCCTGTTTGGATGAGCAATGAACTTTTAGACGACATTTTTGTGTTCACACATTTTTGTATTCAAGATGAACTTATAGATGACACTTTTGTGCTTACATTTTTCCGTAACCAAATTTTCACTTATCATGGTTGGCCTTTCAACCTCGTTTCGTTTCTTTATTCTCTTTTATTTTATACTTCATCTGGCACACTTGAACAAAGCATTTCACGCACTAATAACGCCAAAAACTAATTTGGCTACCTGTCTACCTTTGCCCATCGACTCTTTGAGTAGATTATCCAATATATTTTTGGCCACCTAGGTACATATGCAATGAGAACAAGAATTATGCATGCTATCCAAGTTAAAAGAGATAAATTAAATAAGTATTGTCGGCCCCTGTTTTAAGGTAATATTGCATTTATAGTGAGGCATTTGAGTAAAAATTAGTATACATTTGTTTAAAAATGTCTTCAACGTGAACTTGATTTTACCAACGATGATACTAAGAATGTGAACTCCCGATCGTTTACACGTGTGTCAGTTCGCTGCTTATTTTGCTCAAGCCAATGGAGAGTAGCTATTTACCTAGAAATGTCTACTCCTACAATATATTGTGAAAAGTCAACAGACATTGGCTTCATATGCAAGTAGGTCTATCAACTTTCAGATTACATTTTGTGTGTTTACACATTTTTGTATCCAAAATTAACCGTAACAAAATTTCGGTAAAGTCGTTGGGGAATTGAATGTATCACAGAAGTCGGTGAGGGATTTACCATGTGTAAAGTATTTCAAAATTGTACAACTCTGTCCTTATCTTTTGTGTCGTTTCAATCTAGCTCTTATCTTATTACTTGCATCAATTTATACTATTTTTTTACTCCATTAATCATTTAGTGAATAATTAACACCGTCTATAACTGTTTAGAAGAGAACCGTCAAAGTTGTCAAGTGCTGGGCAAAACTCAAGGGTGAAGGTTAACCTTTTATTAGTTCGATTGGAATATGCTAATCGTTGCGTAAACGTGTAGATTACTTAACTAGCAAGTGCACAAGAAAACAGTATAATTTTATTCGGTTAGAGACCAAGTATTGTTCTCGGGGATTTCCATTGAGCTCGGAAGTCTTAAAATATTGAATTCACTTTTTGTTACTAAACTAGTTAAATTACGCTTACTCCTAAATGCTCCTTGGTTGGTCCCGATACAATAGAAATGTTGGCTAACAAATTATTAACAATTTAACAAATGTAAATTTTAACAATAATAATTTAAAATGTTGACTAAATGGGGAATCCAATAAATTAGTTTTCTCCCCTAATTCCCTTAATCGATGAAATCCAATAAAGTTGGTCTAGAAAATAACTGATATTTATAGTTTGGTTTATTTCAATCTAGTGTGTCATCATGAGTTTGTCAGACTTCATATTTCTAATATATTCAAAAATGTTAAAAATCATATACTTTAGATTAAGTCAATTTTTTGATTAAAATTTATGTAAGGTCTGATGTATGATTGTTACTCAAATTGTTACAATAACTTTTGCAATAATATTTAGTTCCGTTCACTTTATACTAGCTATTATGATCCAATAGATAGAGAATAGTACGTAAATGAACACCAAACTCAGTCCCTACCTATGTCCACGGGGCCACACCCAGTCAGTAAATAATCCACTAAGTCAAAGTTACAAGAAAACAAATAACCACAAGTAGGAGGGCAAAAAAAACTGAAAATGCCACAGAGAACATAAGCAACATAAAAAGAAATGAACAAATACTAACACTAAAATGAGGCATATGCAGACAATGTGGCTTCATTAGAAGGTGACTGTGCGGCCCTATATGCAATAAGCAAGGTTTAAGCCAATTTCCTTTGAGCAAGCCTAGCCTCAGCCGCATCAATCTCAACCAACCCCTTTTCCAGATAGTTAATAGTTTGTTCTTTTAAAGTTGGTTCCGCTGTTGCAGAAGATGTTGGAACATGTTTGGGTTCCTGATTGTCAACAAACTCAACCCCAAGAGCCCCCTTGATTTTCTACTCTCCCCTTGGATATGAGCATTCTCTCCCCTGAATTGGAGCATCCTTGGATATGAACATTCTCCCTCCTGAATTGGAGCACTTAAATTTCCTCTAATACTTCCAACCCCTTGATCATGAATATCATCAACATGTTTGCTAGACTTCAGCTTCTTAGAAATATGAAAAGCCCTCTTGGCTTTTCAAACATTTTTGTGGACTTTTTCTTAAATTTTTGGGACATGAGAAGCTCATAGATGAGAAAAGGAAATGGAAAAATGAGGTAGGAGGTTTCAGCGGAGGCACTTTTGACTATAAATGGAAAAATGAGGTAGGAGGTTTCAGCGGAGGCACTTTTGACTATATGATCAAATACCATTTGGCAAAAATCAAAGAATTTTGTAGTACCAACCATAAACAACAACTTATCAAGTATCTTATTGACACTGGTAGTGTGCAGATTGGGTAACCAATTTGCTAGAGCAATTTTATGTAGGATAGAATATTTCAAGCTTAGTTCTGAGGTCGAATATGCTCTCTCAGCTGGCCACTGTACCTTTACCCCAGCAGTCAACTCACTAATTACACCATTAAACGAAACCTCGGCATTGACTCTCAGTTCCAGGACACCTATAAAACTTATTAATTAAAAGAGGAGAGAAGTCAAATCAATGTCCCCTAACAAATACTTTAAGGTAGTTTTCAGACTCAGCATCATCTATATCAGTAATCAAATTTGCATAGAATTTACAAATAATATTTTTAATAAAAGGTTTAGCATTGCACATTGTCCTAAGGAGATTTTGTTTTTCCAACAGTTAAATTATCCCCAATTCCTTGTGTGCACTAACATCAAGCACACGCTTAGGATGAAATTTTCTCAACATAATATTATTGTAAACTAACTCATTGAAATCAATACCAAAAGCAGGATCAATTGTACCTTGCTCAGATGTATCGTGACCCTTATTCTTAGCAGTAGGCTTATTTGCAATAGAACCCTTACTAGAAATAGTCTTAGGCTCCTTAGCTTTTGAGATAGAAGGACTGTTTCTTTGCAATATTCTTGTTGATTTTCTCACTTCAACACCTTGATCAACTTGTGTTCTTTTTCGTTACACTCTTCTTTTCTGGCATGCTTCTAATTAACTTCACAAAAGACTGAGGATAAAAACCATGGGCAATCCTTCTAGAGCTTTTTCTGACACCTATTGCAACTACTTTTCTAACAGATTTTGCAATAGGTTTAGCAATACCTTCTACAACAACTTCAACATCACTATAAGAACTCTTTGAACAATCTTCCTTTTTGAATCATCATCTTTTCCATTAGTTCTATCACCACTCCCATCTGCAATACTATCATCACCATTACTGTCATTACCACTTATAGTATCTTCTAACTCAAAAGAAGAATTACTTGCAGTAGATTGTTCTTTCTCAATAATTGACGAGGTTATAATATCCTTTATGTGTGAAGGAGCAAGGGTTGGTAAATCAATAGGGTAATCATACTTAGAGCCCTTGCGAGAACGGAACTCTCCCCCTAATTTAGTATTTTTCTCAGGTTGTACATTCTTAACCAATTCATCAATATCTCTTAAGGTTTCACTAAAAGAGGGAGAATAAGGAAGGGTTGTACTTAATTATGTTTGAGTATGATCTACGATGGGCTCACGGTGTTGAGTTTCCCCAAGAAGCAGTTGCCCTGGGTTCTATGTCCATGACATTCAACACAATTGGAGGAACATAGGGCACTATTGCCTAACAATCAGAGGATGAGTTATCACTAGCCATCGCCTTGCATCTCATGTATGTTAAAACACCTTCTTTTTTCCTTTTTTGTATAGAGTCCACCATTAGTCACCAATGGCACCTAAAGGATAGGATTTAAGAGACTACAACGATACACAAAGTAACAAGAATTGAAAAATAAACATAAATAAATAAATATATATATATATAATAATATGTATATATATAATAATTTTTTATATAGAATTACATAAACAAAATACTTTAAACACCAATACAGACTCCCAAATCTGTTATCAATTTCGCAAATCCCTATGAATCCAAGCCTTTTACGAATATATCTGCTTGTTGGAACTCTGTTGCAGCATATTCTATAACAATTGTCTTCTTCTCAACCAATTGTTTGATAAAGTGATGCCTTATATTAATGTGTTTGGTTCTACTATGTTGAACTAGATTCTTTGATATGTTAATGGCACTCATGTTGTCATAATATACAGTAAAGATCTCATTGGCTATTCTATAATCTTCCAACAACTGCTTCATCCATAGTAGTTGAGTGCAACAACTACCAGCTGCTATATACTCTGCTTCAACTATTTATAATGAAATAGAATTATATTTTTTACTGAACCAAGAGACCAGATTATTTCCAAGGTAGAAATAACTACCAGTAGTGCTTTTTCTATCATCTGCATTACCAATCCAATCAACATTACTAAAACTAGCCAAATTAGCATTTGTATCCTTAGAATACCAAATCTCATATTCTGCAGTCCCACTCACATATCTTATTATTCTTTTTACTGCAGCGAGATATAATTGTTTTGGATTAGCTTGATATCTAGCACATACTCTCATACTATAACAAATATCAGGTCTGCTGGCAATTAAGTTCGCCAGACTTCCAATCATTCTTTTGTATAGTTTCTTATTAATGCTTTCACATTTTTCATATTTACTCAGTTTCACATTTGAACCCATTAGTGTTATCATGTGTTTTGCTGTATCGAGACCAAACTTTTTCACAAGAGTCTTTGTGTACTTACTCTATATGATGATCATGCCATCATCCATCTACTTTACTTGTAGGCCTAAGAAGTAGTTTAATTCTCCCACTATGCTCATTTTAAAAGCACTTTTCATGTGATCAATATACTCATTTACTTTGAACCGCATAATTGATCCAAATACTATGTCATCTACATAAATCTAAGCTATAATAACCTCATACCTAGTGCTTTTAATAAATAATATTTTATCAACTCCTCCTATGATGTATCCATTTTTTAAGAAGAAATTTGTCAATTTTTTATACCAGGCTCAAGGGGCTTGTTTTAAACCATACAATGCTTTTTTTCAACCTATACACATGCTCTGGGTACTGTGGATCCTCAAAACCTTTTGGTTGCTCTACAAATACTTTTTCATTTAGATTGATATTTAGGAAAGCACTCTTGACATCCATCTAAAATAGCTTGAACTTCAAGAGACATGCAATTGCCAGTAGTAACCTGATTGATTTCAACCTAGCCACCGAGGCAAAGGTCTCATCAAAATCAATACCTTCAATTTGTATGTAGCCTTAAGCTACCAAACTGGCTTTATTTCTTGTGATATTTCCCTGCTCATTAGATTTATTCTTGAATACCCATTTGGTGCCAATTACATTTGAATTTTTGGGCTTAGGTATTAGCTCCCATACATCATTCCTTTCAAATTGTTCTAGTTATTGTTGCAAAGCATTCACCTATAATTCATCTTTAAGTGTTTCTTTCATATTATTAGATTCAATAGGTGAAATATAACAGATATATATAACCATGTCTTGATAGTTGATCATCGGTTTATCTCTGGCTCTTCTTTCATCAATACCTCCAATAATTTCAGTAACTAGATGATTTTTCCTTACTCTGGAGGAAGGTTCTTCAATAATTTAAACACTACTATTGTGAGATTCTTCCTC
>MKEJ01057203.1:0-10371 GCA_001753735.1 Embelia ribes
TTAGCATTGAACCGAACAAATCGGACTATTTTTTCTTAAATCAAAACTAAACCGAAACTAGAACAAACAGAGCAACCGAAAAACCGAACAAACCGAAAATATTTAATTATAAAAACCGAACCGAACCATTTTCAGAATTTTAAAAGCGATCAGTTTGGTAAGTCGGTTCAACGAATCAATGCTCACCCGGGGCGTTCAACCGGTTTAATCGGTTCCGAACCGAACTGGTTAGCATTGAACCGAACAAACCGGACTATTTTTTCTTGAACTGAACTCGCACCGAATATTAGTACATGAAAAACCGAAAAACTGAAATTTTTTTAAACTTATAAACCGAACCGAACCGTTATACCCAAAACCAAACGATTTCGGTGCCGTTTGAAAATCGGTTCCGGTTCGGTTTTGTCCATCCCTATTGCACACTGCTATACTACTTGATTATGATAGTTTTGACATATTACTTAATATGCAATGTTACTTCCATTAAAAAATTTTATATGATTTATTAACTTGGTTACTTGACAATGAAAATTTTAATTACAATCATCAAATATTTTATTGGCCATATCAGCGGATAAGAGAATCGGATAGATTTTCTGAATGTAAGTATCATTTCTGTACAATGACTGGGCTAGCTACTTGATTAACATAGTTTTAACATATTACTTGATAAAATAATTGGGCTACTAGTTTGCATCTTCCATCTCTGCTCTTGTTAGAAAATTTTATTGAAATAATAATTGTTATTCTTAGTTTATTGAAATATTAATTTTTATTTGTGTCTTCCTTTATTCTTTGTTTCTATATTAATACATTAATTTTATATTTTTAGAAAGATTATTTCTAACGTGTGTAAATTGTTAACTAAAAGCCGGGGATGTTGAAAATTCAAATCTCATATTTGTCAAATAGTTTGTCTGATGTTGAAAATTCAAGCCGCTTGGTAGCGGTGATGAGATGAGTGGGTTTTCATGAAAAAAAATTCATATCTTTTTCAGTCAGGAAGCAACCTTTGGGGGGTATTCGGAAATAATGAGCAACCTGAGGGGGCAAAATGTAATTTACCCAAATTAAAAAGTCTATAAAATAGATTATTTGGCCACTTTTTGGGCAAAAAGCACTGTCAAAAATCGCCAATGCGATTCCAGCGCGGATAAATCTCTCTCTCTCTCTCTCTCTCTCTCTCTCTCTTTCTCTCTCTCTCTCTCTCTCTCTCCCCCAAGATTGAAGCTTCTGAAGTTGTGCAATCTCTCAGTTGACCATAATCTCCAACTCTACAAGGTATGTATATATATATGTGTGTGTGTGTGTGTGTGTATGTGTATAAGCAGATCTCGTGTAATTGGTGCTAGTATAGCCGTAGTGATGATCAATGCGTTGATGACGAACCCTCTTCTGATTGTGTAGGGGTAAGGAGGGGTAAAAATGTCTTTTACTGGGACACAGCAGAAGTGCAAGGCTTGTGAGAAGACGGTTTATCCGGTGGAGCTCTTGTCTGCTGATGGGATTCCTTATCACAAGTCATGTTTCAAGTGCAGCCACTGCAAAGGAACTCTCAAGGTACCCTCAAATTTTGATTTTTATTTATCCCGTAATTTTATCTTATGAATGAACGATATAAGTATGTAAAATGATTTATAAAACACTGCATTGCCAGGGGCGGAACAGGATTTTCAGGAAAGGGAACATTTCAATGGGAATTTTATATATATTTTGAATTTTTTAAATAATTTATACTACACGGCCCTCCAAGAGAAAAAAATATAAGAACACTAGTAGGACTTGGCCTCCCATCCCGGAAATCCTGGCTTCGCCCCTGTATGGAGGAGGTTCGTATATCTTTTCGGGGAGGCTGCATAGTGGAAATTATTAAAATATTTCAAAATTTATACATAATTGTTGTAGGAATTTCCAAGACATGGGGGCTAGCACCCTGCACCCCCTTCCTCTGCCTCTGTTAGATCCCGTGCGTAATTTTTTTTTTTTTGTAAAAACAGAATCAACGTGCGGGATATTACCTCATAAAGAGTTGTATACTTTTGGTAAATAATTCTGGGTACATGAATCATATTCCTTATCTTATGCATTTACTCTTTTAAGTGTTTAAAATGATAATGTGCACTAATGCATGATTAAAGGACCGATTTCATTATAGATCTGAATTTTGTTTGGGAGAAATATTTGAGCTTACCATTTTTTATAATCTATTAATCTTACCCATTTATGTGTTTGCATATATGGCACAATCTAAATTTATTAATTGTCATTTTAAATTATGCTGCTTCCTTTGCTTTAAAATATATTTCTGTACATGTCACTGGAGATTTTGGGTTGTTTTTTGTTACCTCAAGAACAGGTCTTTATTCCCTACAGTTGTCTATTCGTTATCTTTCTTAAATTTTCAAGATTATTATGCCTAGTAATATATCATATATGGTTATAGGGTTGATTTCATTATAATGGTTCAAATTTTGATAGAGAGATGGTTTTGCTCACTGTTTTTCTGTTCCAAAAATCTTAACCGTTGTGGACGTATGCGTGGGGCAAACTTAAATTCATTACTTTTCATTTTCAATTATGCCACGTTCTATATATAGAAATACATTCCCATATGTGTCACAGCATAAGATTTTTTGTTTGGTTATTTGGTGCTATATAGCACTACTCTTTTGCTTGATCTAGTTTGTGTACTTTGGTTTAATCTGATTGCTAGATTGTGTATAAAGCCACTTAAGGCATATTTTGGATTTATATCATAATTGATTATTGTTTTTTTTCTTATCCCTATTCATTTTATTTCAAAAGTTCTCATGATGATGTTCATGTTCTCATATATGTTTAATCTGTTTTTGTCAAAATGATCTTTGGATTTTGCTCAATATATGTTCTTGATGACAATCAGAAACATGTTAAGCATGCCCATAGCTAATTAAACAGTATATTCATCGTTAAAAGTCAAGCCTTTAAGATATACGTTTGTATTATTGGAAATTAATTTTGCTGGTGTACTTGTATTGCAGCTGAGCAATTACTCCTCGATGGAAGGTGTTGTATACTGTAAGCCTCATTTCGAGCAGCTCTTTAAGGAGACCGGTAGTTACGCCAAGAATTTTCAATCACGTACGGCTTTGATTTCACTAAATAAGCTGTGTATAGCTTCGAGGTTTTAGTTATTGTTTTCATACCTTTTCCTTTATAATATCTCATTTTACAGCTGCGAAAGCTGAGAAGTTGACACCAGAGCTGGTAACGTCCCTTAACTCTTTCGAGTTTTTATATACATATTCTATTTATAAATAATGACATCAACAAGTTTTGCTTGGTCTACACATTATTCCACTGTGCTTATCTGATTCATGACTTTGTGTGGATTTCAGACAAGGTCACCTAGCAAAGCAGCTGGCATGTTTTCTGGGACTCAAGAAAAATGTGCAACATGTGGCAAAACTGCCTATCCTCTCGAGAAGGTGGGATTTATTATGGAATACCTTTTTTGCTAGTAATTCTGGAAAATTTAGCTTTAAATTCATGTTTAGTTTAATGCTTTTGTTGTCATTCCATTTGCTCCCATTTTTGGTGAGCATTTCAAGCTGCTGGATTATGGACTAATTCTAGGGCTTTCTTTTTGTTTGTAGTCTATGCGTGCCTTTTAATGTATAGGTAGAGTCTACTTGTCTAAACAACATATAGCAGTATTGTAAAATGTTGGCTGATCTTAGCTATAACCTTTGATCTTGTCATGTTTGGTGCAATACAAAAAAATTTGTTTTGCTCTTGATTTAGGAAGCATATTTAAAAGATTTATTCTTGATAATGAATGTGGAAACTCGAACAATTGAAATGTTGATTCCTATGTCCGGTTTGTGCAAGTGGTTGAGGGTCAGCTAGGTAGTGTCGCTGCTATTGACTACGAATATCCTGTTCTTTAATTGCTGAATTCTTCTTTTTCTACTTCCATTTCCTTTTTTTTATTTGACCTTTGGTAATGGTTTTGTCATCCCAATTTTCTTTATGCGAAGGATTATACTGGAAGTCTAGCTCTTTCTTTTTCATCTTTCTGTTAGAAATGAATATTTTGTATTACGTAATTTTTAGTTGAGAGGAAAATAGTTGCAGCGAATGACGAGGGAAATAAGGGGGATTTGGGGACGGTAGTGAAACTATATACATATATATGTATATATATATATATGTATGTATGTATGTACGTATATACACACATAGAATAAGTACGAGTTGGACAAGTGCATGTATTGACTTTGCTTACAGAGCGTGGTGGATTCTTGTAACTTGAAATTGCATTAACGCTGAACTTTCAATTTTTATGTTTTTGGCCATGCTTGTGCAAATTGACCAGAGGAAATAAGGGACAAACTTTATGGCCTAACTTTAATGATCAAGAAGTATATATTTAGCTTTATATCGTCCATGCATTGTGGTTTGTATAACTTAGATGTGTGCTTTGTTTTGTTAAAACTATAACTCAGGTAACGGTGGAGAGCCAGGCCTACCATAAATCGTGTTTTAAGTGTTCTCATGGAGGCTGTGCTATATCTCCATCAAACTATGCAGCCCTTGACGGCATCTTATACTGTAAACACCACTTCTCTCAGCTTTTCAAGGAGAAAGGCAGCTACAACCACCTCATTAAGTCCGCATCTATCAAGCGCCCAGCAGCCTCTGTACCAGATGCTTGAGCTCTGTCAACTTATTTAAGACCCAGTTTCTTAACCCACTTTTTTCTTCTTGTTGATTGTGTATTTTCAGTTGATTTCTGTTTGATTAATCTTAGTTGTTGGGGCACATTGAGCCTGCCAGCAATCTTGTTGTTTGTTGTTTCTATTTATGTGTGACAAAAGTTTACATAACGAGGAGTTTAATGGCAGAAAACACTGCCCGTTTTCCTGTCTATTATTTTCGGCGTTTCATCCTCCTTGTGCCAATTTTACTATTTTTAGGGGCTTCTAGAAATGTTCGCGTTGTTATTTATTGTACTGGTGCCATTTGGAAGAGATATATTTGCTTACACTGGCTGTATAAATATTTTCATACATAAGCGGGACTTGGATGCGTAACCTGTGTGCACAAGGTTTGAGTTTCACTTATGTAGCGCAAATGTTTCACATTCAACCCACATGTATGAAAATGTTTACATCAACAGTTAAAGGAAACTATTTTCTTCGGAAAATTTTAAATAATGTAGGAGGGGAATTTTGATGAGGCTGATCCATTGTAAGATGCGATATAGGAAACTTGGTGCATATAGCTTTCTCCTTGAAACGTGGGTCAGAAGGTAGGCACGGATCCGTGTGCAAGTTGGGTATGAGGGGGAAATGTAACACCCTTTCTTACCTAGGTGTAGATGGATCTGAGCTGGGTCCAGGCTGAGTTTGTGTTGACAATTGACTGTTTAGTCATGTCAGTCAACTAACTGTATAAATTAAATTGGGATTAACTGCCGTCTTTGGTCGGGTACTCGGGTCTGGCTTTGAGACCTAAATCCAACCTGGATCCTATGGCCCTTGATAAGTTCTGAGTCTTCTGTTGGTTCGTGTTGGGTCAGGACGATCTGGGTTGTAGTTAATATCCATATTTCGACAATGATTGACTTAACATGATTGCCCCCTCGTTGAACTAAAAATTGGGCAATTAATATACTTTTCATCAGAATAACTTTTTAACAACAATATGTACCATAACATCACAAGTTCAAAATTTCGGGACGATCAGTGTCCGCAACAAAACTATAGAAATCAAATAGGATTTTGGTTATAATTATGGGGACTATTGATGTAATAGGCCCGTATGATAGCTATAGTTATGTAATTATTGCTCCATTTTACACATGCGAATTTATCAATAATTTAGGGAGGCTTGCTTATGCGTAAAAATGTCAACAGTATTTTGTTAAAAAATAGTACTCCATTAAATTTTAACATTCATATCATCATTTTTCATTTGTACATATGGTTATAGCATTATTGTAAATAATGTAATTATTGCAACCTAGTAGGTAAACTTGAAATTATAAACACCAGTCAAAGCTGAGCCTTGGCATTTCGTTATTACAATAATCCATCTTACGTGAAACTTATGATTAAAAGTTTTTATATACCTTGTATGTGAAAAGCAGTTTCTACCATAATCCTTTTAAAATATATATTATCTGTAATAATGAATTTCGAATGGCAGTATAAAATAAATATACCACATTTTTATTTTAAAAAATCAAGAAATTGAACTTTGCCAAAAGTTTAAACAAACCCACAAATCTCACCCTCTTACTGCCAAAATTGTGATGGGATTACAATTAATCACAAAAGTACTTTTGCACGTCTATAGAGATTAAAACATCCAAAACTAGGTTTTTTAAGGTTTAGAAACTAAATGGTTAAGAGTTTCACAGTGATACCATCTATGTGCATTCGTCATATACTGATTGAAAGTAGAACCCAAAACTTGGTGCTTTCAGACCACAACCTGAGCAGGTAGAGAAGAAATGTGCATAACAAGCAGATAGAAACACCAAAGAACAAATTTGTGCAAAAATTGCAGATAATTCACAAGTAGCAAACATCTGTTGAAGCATTCTATCCTTGACGTCTAAACAACAAAAAGTATTCCAAAAGAGAAGGCGCTTGAGCTCCACGTAACACAAAAAGACTTTACCTACTCGGGGGACCTGCAAGGAGAACTGACAAATCTTAGATCAATCTAAACAATGGTAGCATCTTAGTTGAAAGGAGAATACATAAGCACTACAAATTTAGATATTCGGGCCAACTTTGGCTAAACAAAATTATTAAAGTGGCAAGAGTCAAAGCTTTTGATAAGATAACATTCAACTTGAAATAAGTTTGAGCGACAGAAGAGAACGTTCATAATAAGAAAACAAATACTCTTTTTCATCATTACCGCAGTAGAAAGAATGGATCGTAACAATCCTCCAACTTAAGATACTAAAAAAGTTACCAACTTCAATTAGAAAACTAGAACAAAACGAGAACCAGGTGCTGCAGTTGGCACGATGGGTAGCCAAAATAGGGATAATAGGCAACTAGTCCGTATAATACAAGTCTAAATTTAAAAGGTTAACCATAAAAGTAGAAACTAACCATACACTGAAAAATTTCACACCGAATTACTAAGGAAACAATTTGAGATTTCTTGGACCAAAATGCGATTGGCTAAACTTTTCACCAACCACAGGCCATTTCGTATCCTAACCTTAATGTGTACTCAACTTCGATACAACTTTAATTTGTCTCAAAATAAATAGACCACACTAAAAAGGGCTTCTTGGATCAATCTTGTATCAAATGAATCTTACATATCATTTCCCTTGAAGTCAAAACCAAACCTATATAAACAAATAGATGCACTAAAAAATATATTTGTTCGATGCACTAATGTCAATATAAATTCCTCATTCAGTTTTGTCAACATAACTGCCCCATCCCTTCAATTGCTCCATAGTTACATCAACAAAATCTTAAAAACCCTACATCATCCACAAAATCTGGTATCATAATTATCGAACCTAGTCTTAAATATACGAGGGTTAACAATATAAAATCGGCCTATCTCCACATTAGCAAGTTTAGTTGTATTTCCCCCAGACAGCAGCAAGGTTAAATCACAATCCAAATTCCAAGCACTCTAAGTTAACCATGTCTCAGAATATGAACCTCATCTGGATTACAAATTACACACAACCCAAAGACAGGAAATATTAATGTGTTGGAACAGTACCTTAAATGTTACTGGGGTACATCATGACCCTAACTCTAGCACCCTGCAGGACAGTAACCAATAATCAAACACAACGACATGATAAATGTTGAGGAAACTTTTTATACAATGGCGACAATAACAATTTTAACAAAACACATCATCTACAAATCCAACTGAAGCTTCATACCATTGCATCCAACATTTTACACAACATAATGTATATACATTGATAACATAAATGTTGAGTGCCCATAAATAAAGGAGGCTATCTTCGAAGTTTGGTGATAGTGGCATTTTCCGTAAATACATCTAAACAATATAACTATATCTTCACTCTAATGCATCCAAGATTTCCCAAAAAATATGGATTTGGAAGGAGCTCAGGCTTGATTCACTCGAACTCATTAGATTAAAAAAACTCCTTAGACACAGCACTCTAGTTCCCCAAACCAAGTTTTACTGGAACTGATAGTGATTTAAATATATTTGAGTTGTCCATAAATTTAACCATTGCCTTGTATCATTATATTCCGCATGTCACATATTACATGATATATAACACATGTTCGAGTGCATACACAACGTAACATGTCATTTAAGTAAAGCATTCATCACATGGATTTGGAAGGGAGGTTAGAATTAAGCTCATATTACTAGACTTCAAAAAGATCCTACAGAGCCATTGTCTTCCTATTTTCTAACTATCTTCCTATTATCATGTGTGATTTAAATAAAAATTACACGTGAGACAAATGTGAGTTCTTTTAAATCCCTCGAAAGAAAATATCACTTTAGGCCCCAAAGTCCGCTTCACCACCTAAACGGCCCCCATATAACATAACGAAGTGAACTCCATTTGCAAAAATCTAGTATTTCACATACAATATAATACAAAACAAATCATGCATGCATAGTACCCCATTTGTAAAATCTAGCATTTCACATGCAATATAATATAAAACAGATCATGCATGCACGAATTCCATACCATGGATTTCGGAGGGAGGTTGGACTTGAACTTGGCGCGAACCACACCACTGTTACCGTGGGGCCTGACGACCTTTCCCCAAATGCAGCGGTAGTGGGACCCATTTTTCTTCACCTTGGCCTTGTAGATGTACGCCATGCGCTTTCCCTGGTACCACGTGACCTCCTCCTTGGTGTTCACTCCCTCAATCTGTATTAGCGAGGTGTTCGGATATTGGTTTGATTTCGACCTAATAGATTCCCAAATTTGCAAACATACGTGTCAGTTAGAGCACTCATTAAATTAGAAACCCGAATAATCCCTTAAGTTAAAATCATAAAACTTTAGGAACCCTCCCCACCAGTATTAATACATTTCAATTGCCCAAAAAATAGGTTTTGTACTGCCATCTCACTGAATTAGGGAACTTCTGTTTTCAAGATTAGAGGATATGATACGGACATTCTACAAAACTGAGCCCCTAATTTAGAGATTGATGTGTAGGAACACAAAATGAACAATTTGGTGACGTATCTATTCTCATCCCCTAAATTTTAATTAAATCTCTAAAATAGAGGCCCGAGTATATGGAACTATCCCCAAAACTTAAAATAGTATTGGGTATGAACATAGTCTTCCAATTCAAGGAGATTGCTCTAGCAAATCCCCATTTTTTAGGGAATTTAATAGTATTAAATATGAGCATCCCCTAACATTTAATCCCAAAATTTAGGCTAGAGGCCCTACTACAAGTTGACTGTTGGGAGTGCCCTAAGAGCCCAAATATAACATAATTACATATCAAAAGCTAATTTTCTGATGATAATTGGAGATTAACAAAGTCCCCAAGTTCAAGCGGATCACTGTAGCAAGTTCCCAATTTTTAGAAGAATGCATAATATTAAAAACACTGGTGTGAATATCCACTAAAATCCAATCACTAAATTTAGTATAGAGACCCTATACGAGAGCTATAAAAAAAAGAGGGGATGGATGGAAGCAATTGCAGGGATAATAGTTTTGACCTCCATCTCGTTGAAATAGGAAACTTCTGTCTCCCCAACTCTATTTTCATGCTTAGAGGAAATGATATGGACATTCTCTAAATCCCAGCCTCTAATTTAGGAAATGAATAATCTGGTATCTATTCTCATCCCCAAAATTATAATTCAAACTCTAAAATAGAGGCCAGAATGTAGGGAATGACCCCCGAAACTCAAAAATACTACTGGGAATGAGCATAGCCTTCCAGTTCAAGGAACAACTGCAGTAAATCCCCAATTTTTAGGGGGTTGAATGATACTAGATACACTGGTGTAAATATCCACTAAAACTTAATCCCTAAATTTAGGATAGAAACCCCATAAACAGTGACTGCTGGGAGTGCCCCGAAAGCCTAAATCTAACCAAATCACATATCAAATGCTAATTTTTTTTATAATAAATAATTGAGGTATAATTCTCACCTCTTGTAGCCGAGGATCGTTCCCCTGACATATAACCTGCATATATGTATACAAAAGCAGAGTTAATTAATTTAAATTGTAAGCGTTGGTATTGATAAAATTGGGAATTACAGGGTTAGGGTTTGTAGACATTTGGTACCTTACGCGTTCGCCTTGGCGACCCTTCACCATTTCCGCCGCGAGCGAGAGCGAGAGAGAGAGAGA
>MKEJ01057207.1:0-13946 GCA_001753735.1 Embelia ribes
AATTGGGTTTTAAGACATATGGTCCATTTTTACATCCCAGAAAATTTGTATGTCTACTATGTCTTCTTGTTTGTTTGTGATGGCAGATAAATTATGGGATGATTCATGTTAGGTGGTAGATAGCGGTGTATCTACTCATGTTTTTCGATGTCATGAGCTATTATCTTCTTATAGAGCTTATGATTTAGATTATGCTTCTTTGGGTAATGATAGTCTATCAAAGTTTGTGGGTATAGGCGATGCTGATTTGTGCACCAACAATGGCACTAGGTTAGTCTTGAGGAATGCGAAGCATATTCCCGACTTTGGCTTCAACATTCTTTCTGTAGGTTGGTTAGCTAAAGATGGCTATTGTAATACATTATTGGGGGAGAGTTGGGAACTCACCAAGGGTTCAATGGTGATTACTTATGGCTACAAACACTCTAACCTTTTTGTAGTATGGATGGGAAGCTTAATGATTAGCAATGGTCATTTTAAGATTTCTTATAGCCTTGGTGCCATAGTGAGGAAGGTTTCCTTTGGACCTACTAAGGTCGCAAGTGTACTAGACTCTGTACACTGAGATTTGGTGATGGATGTAGAATTGTGTGGTGATGGTGCTTGTGATCAAGTACGATTCATTGAGGGTCATTTGTAAATTGAAGGGGTTATTTCGATATTTGTTGATGAGCCTGCAATGACTGTTATTTGTGGTTTGAATGATTTGTGTCCATTTGTTGATTCTTCATTGACTATCGAATCGAGTGTTGTTTCATGGAATGAGTAAAGATTGGGATGGCAAAAAGATAGCTTCGTAAGAACATTGGTGGTTCCATATTTGCTAGAGGCTTGAAAATGTTGTTGCTTCATGGGATAATTGATAAGTGTTGCACATCCGCTTATGTGGGGCTACCCTGTTAGTGTTTCGGGAGCAACTTGTTGACTTGTTGGTAATTGTTTGATGAAACCCAACTTTCCAAGTTGTTTTTGCTTGGTAACGAAAATTTGAATTTGCAAATTATTTATGCTCAATTGAAAAAAAATCTATTTTGCGAATTGTTGGAGTTCAAGAATAAAATAACTAACTTTGGTGATTTGTTTGGTGTCGTGTTTGGAATATCTCTCCTACTTATCGGTAAGGAGAGATTTGTTCGGTGTACCTTCAAGTAGGAGGACTAGTGTATCCAATTTAGAAGTCTTGGTCGTTAATTGAAAGTTTAAGAAAATTTATTATGCAAGTTTGATTTAATATTGCACTTTTGTTAGCTTAGAGAAACTATAAGGACCATGATGTAATTTTTGGTCTAGGCTTTAATTAAAAGCCCAAGTTTCTGTTCCGATTGCAGCGTCGCAACACATATTGAGACAGTAGCGCTTTCGTTATTCTTGTTGTTTCGGTGAATTTGATTTAGTTTAGGGCTCTATTTTGCACAAAGATATAAGAATTTTCCGTAATAAATTACACTAAAATAAAATAAAAATTATTTTGAGAATTTTTAGAGAAGATGTTCGAGGAGATAAAATTTTGTTCTTGGAAATTGATAGTAGAATTCATTTGTAATTGATGAATTAACCGTTATTTTAGGATTTTCTGTTGATTATCAAGATTTTTATTTGGATATTTCTATTGCTTTATTTTTGTGATTATACTCTTATATCTATTTAAGATTAATATCCCTAGTATTTACATGAAGTAAAGTTGTATTATTTCTACTAGTTAGTGGGTTTATTTTGTTAGTGTATAGTCCCGTGAATTTTTTACTTTTGGTTTGGACATATTTTTCCAATGTTATATTTCAATGTATTTTATATATCATTATTTATTTTTTATTATAGTACATTATCCTATTATTGCGTTAAGGCCAAGTTTATTATTTGCTTCCGTCACAATTTGGGAACGAGCGTAATTACTTTATCGCTATTCCTAGCATCCATTTCCATTAAGTTTCTACAAAATATATTTGTAGTTTAATTTTTTTTGACAATTATTATTACGATAGGAGTAATTATTTTATAATTATCGTTACAATATCATTCAAAATTAGTTTGGATAAACTTTGTGCAAAAACGATATTACGTATATAATACATTACAAAAAAATTACGTCCAAAATTTTTTTGAAAGACACTTTTACGATAATTATAAATTATTTAATTTTACCATATTGATTATTTTGTGAAAATAATAAAAAAATATTTTGTTGAAAAAAAAACCCACAAAAATTGGACCATTAAAATCGGATGAAATTACTATCCCCATATTACTTAACGGCTTGGCAATCTATTGTTAAATCTAAATTTGCTATTACCTATTATTGAAGGGTAAATTCCAATTTGCCCCCTTTATCTGCCATTCTATCTTGCTTAACCCCTTTTATCTATATGAGTTTCAATAGGCCTCCTTATTTTTAGATAAATGCCCAAACTACCATTTTATTATAATTCTTTTAATTAAATCTAATTTAATGACCAGATTATCCTATTCCCTCTCTTCACTCGTCTTTCCTAAATCGTCTCTCTCCTCTTCTACAAACTAGTCTCTACCAGCCTCCCCAAAAGAAATGTCGCCACAATTACGTCCATTTCTCTTTTCCACCTTTCTGACTATATTATTTTTAGTTTTACATTTGATCCTTATTTCAGATCTTGATATTAACATTAAAAGTAAAAAAAGATTTTATACGAAATACTAACCGGATCAAATCAACACAAAATAATGAAATTCATTATATTTAAGTATTTACTTTCATAATATGAAACCGAACATATTATTTACTAATTAGACGAGATGATAGATGGGCTAGGAAGTTATGACATATAAGACTTAAGGAGAGAGAGAGAAAGGGGCGTATTTTGTTGGATCATTTAAGTAATTACTGTTCATTTTCAGTTCTATTTCAAATTTAGGGTATCGCGTGGGATCATTCCGAATATCTCAATTTAGGGAAATTATCAAAAACGCCCCTCAGGTTTCTATTTCTGTCAAATTAGTTACAACGTTTCAATTGTATCCATTTCACCACCCCATTTTCATTTATTCATCAATTAAGTAATTTTGCTACTTTTTGGACCATTTTGCCATTGACTTAGGTAATATTTTTAAATCAGTTATAGTAAATGGTTAAAATTTTATAATCTTAAGGTTTTTTATGGTGAATGAAAAAAAATGAAAAATGAAAATTCTATTTTTTTAAAGAATTTAATTTCTATTTAATATATTCTTATATATATAAATATAAAATAAAATTATACTAGAGGAATGAGTTTAAAATTAAATAAATTTATTTTGAAAATTTGCATTCTTATGTGTACATAATTTTCTAATAAAATTTTTGTTGATAATTAAATACATAAAATATTGATTAGAGAAAAAAAAATTGAATTATGTATTTACTGGTAATTGAACAATTTAAAATATAAAATAATTTGAAAGGTATACATTTATGATTAATCTCACGTGTCGAAACAATTCACAACTTAATTTATATTAAATATAGCGAGTCCTTGGAAGGAAAAGGCAAAAAGATTCAAAATATAGCAAAAGAACTTATTTGATGATTTAATGAAGCTTGAGAGATGAAATCGATAAAAAAATAAAATTTCAATATTAAATTGACAAAATGTGACATCTAAGGGGTGTTTTTGATGATTGCCCCTCAATTTATAATTTGTGGATAATGATTCCACCAAGTTGAGGGGCGAAAGTAGAAAGTTACTATTACAATGGTATAAAATTTAAATCGAGAACAATTCAATAGTCTCAATTCCCAATTTAAAAAACAATGTTCTAAATTTGCCGGGGTGGTATCTAACTAGTATGTTGTCAAGCAACCCCGAGTCCATTATTTTTAATGCAAAAGAATATTCAACAATCAGAAGAGTAGTGACCACAAATTGGCAAATAAATTACTTATGCATCATGGGTTTCAAGACTGTAATAGTATAAGAGAGGGATATATTACGTGTGAACCGAAGACAGAGATTATGACTCATAAAAGTAGAGATAGGAATAAAGGCAAAGAAGGGACCGACATAGTCTATCGATAAAGGGGATTACAATTATTCAATGATTTTTTCAAGCCAATATTTTTTGTGTAATTTTTTTTTTACTTGTATTTTTAATATTAAATTTAAATTGTAATTCTTTTTAATGTAAATTTAGTTATTTTCATAAATTTTATACTTACATGCATTGGGTACTCGTAGACGTCGCTATGAGGCTAAGATGGATTAGGGCTCTTTGGTCAGCTAAAATTAATAAATTATTTTATTTAATAGAGTTTTAACAGAAATGGTATTTTAGTTATTTATCCAATAAAGAGGAGGCGAATTGTAAAACATCGTGGATACGGGGGCTTAACCGAAACTGAGGGTAGTAGATTAGGGGGTAAAACGACATTTACCCAATATATTTAACTACACCCTCCTCACACAAATAAAGGATGTCTTTCCGTTTTCGCTGTCCAAAAATAATTTCAATTCCTATTTTAAAACTATTCAATCATTATTAAATTAATTGATTTAATACTATTGCTCTCTTATATTTACAAACGACAAAAATTAATGAGTTATGTGAAATGTGAAAATGAAATCTTTTCGGTTGAAAATGTAAAAACAGCTCGAGTTAAGCTCAATTTTCTTTTAATCTATTAATTAAATATAAAATATGAATATATATGCATGTATAGATAAATAGAGCTTGTCGTGAATTCAAACGAGTCCAGTATTGGGCCGGCCGAGTTTCTTTATACTTGAACTCGATTAAGTATAGAATTCAAAC
Source organism: Embelia ribes (assembly GCA_001753735.1). Taxonomy (NCBI): domain Eukaryota; kingdom Viridiplantae; phylum Streptophyta; class Magnoliopsida; order Ericales; family Primulaceae; genus Embelia; species Embelia ribes. Next base: position 4,762 of record MKEJ01057207.1, read on the forward strand.
TCGATTCGTATTCGATTAAAGTTCGAGCAACTCGAAAAAAACTCGACTTGCATCAACCAAAATGTAGACCATCTTAGTATGTGTTCGCTTATATGATTGATTAGTTGTACATATCTAGATCACATTGACGACTATATTTAACGAAAGATTATTACTACATATTAAAAGTAAAATAAGTATTATTGTACTTGAATGAGTTTTTATGACTAGGTTGTCCTATTAAGGGTTGAAAAATAATTACCATTACGGTGCATTCCATATCCAATCTAAAGTAATAAAGCAATTTCTGTGACATATTTCTTCATTTTAATTAGGTTCATTGCATAATTTTATGCATTATCTTTAACATAATTTTGATAGGATCTGAAATATGTTTCATAATGGTTGTTAAAGAATTTCGAAGATTATATGTTAAAACGATGAAAAACTAAAACAATTGTGTGTTACGAGTTCATAAACACAAGCTCCAAAACACAAAGCCAAGCTCCAAACATTTATGAAATGAGCATTTCCCAAAACACACCCATATACATGCTCTGGATGGTTTTTTCAATTGAGAAACACACCCATATTTGCACCCACATTTCGTTTATATCAATTTTGAAATAAAAATAACAAAATGCATAGACTGAAATCAACTATGTAAACAAAACCTGTATAATATTCCATGAATAGTAAAAAATTAAATACGATAATATCCATCACTTACCAAAATAAAATTGACACTTAAAAGTATGCTAGTTTCGAATATATATAAAGTAGCAACTGCATCACTGGCATATTGTATATGTATAAAGCCGACCTAAAACATATCAAACCTTTAATTGCTAGGGCCGACCCAGAGATAGTTAAGTCCCTTTTTGCATTCTTTTAGTTTTATTCCATCGGTTCAAGTGATTCCCGTAATTCTAAATTTTTACTCGATTTATTCAAGTCGGGTCAGTCCAAGAAATTTTTTCTCATCCCTATTTTTGCATAACAAGCTAAGGGCACTAATGTATCAATTGTCCAAACATCTCGTGACTTTGTTTGTAGATATATTAATTGTCCACACATCTGACAGTTCCTTTGGTTGCAATTTTTCATCAAATAATGTTATCTAATGTTTTTAAAAAAACTTCAAAGCGGTCAACCAAGCCAGCCGATCAGGGGTAAAAAAGTCAATTCGGTCATCACTCGGAATTAGGGCTTCCCGCATATCAGCCTCCTTTATAAGGCGCACCAAACCCCAATTCTCTTTCTCTCGCACGCCAGTCTCGCAGAGAGAGAGTGGGAGGGAGAGAGATCTGCGGAAATGGTGGCTATCAGGGTGCGTGTCCCACTCGCTCATGTATATATACAGGTAGTGTATGTGTATGTATATAACGATGCTTTGTTTATGTGCAGATTCATCAGTACCAGGTTGTGGGGAGGGCTCTGCCTACAGAGACGTATGAGCGTCCTAAGATATACAGGATGAAGCTTTGGGCCACCAACGAGGTTCGAGCAAAGTCCAAGTTCTGGTATGTGTCTTATATATCCGTGTGTATTTTTATTTAAGCATATATGTGTATATATGTATTCGTGTTTGTACTGATTTAGTTTCACAATTATAATTATATATACGTCGTATGAGATATGAATTCATGAGAATATTTGAAGTTGTTGCTTATGCGGCCCATTAACAATCAAGGTGAATGATATGGGATTTGATTTCTATTTATCTCTATTATCTTGTATTTACTATACTGCATAGATTATTGTTGGGATTTTGCCAGTGTTGTTAAAGGTGCTCTGGGCACTTGCCGAGGCGTCTAAGCTAGCCAAGGCGTGGCCTGGACACCTTAAGAATCTATGGGAAGGCACCATTGAAAGGGCAAGGCCTAGGCACTCACCTAGGGCTAGGAGCTCCCCTAGGGCTAGGTGTAATTGAAAGGGCAATGCCTAGGCGCACCCCTAGGGCTAGGAGCTTCCCTAGGGCTAGGTGTCATTGAAAGGGCAATGCCTAGGCGCTTGCCCAGGGCTAGGCTCTAGTGCTTTAGTCCCTTAAGGTGCTTGCCTCTTCAATTTAAGATGCCAGACACTTACCTTTTAAGAAATGCATGACATTCGAAATATTTTTAATAATTTTTTTTAGAAATAGCTATCATTTTGTCAATACATCAAGATGATAGGAGAAGAACATAGATGTAATATTTATTTGAGAACCAATATTCATTTGATAATGAATATAAAGGTATTTTGCCATTAGGGAGAACTTTGTCTGCAACAACAAAGCTTTGCATAGGGATAAAACTCCACAAATTTTTTTTCAAGTATCTACTTGAAGGGACACTCGTAACCGCTGCTTCCTCTAAAGTCAAGAGAGACGGAATGCAGACAAGTACTTCACCAGGCAAACTACTTGTATGGTTAATCTTTGCCGGCTTCCGAAAATTGACATTGCAAATAAAGAGTGTCATAACAAGTTCAACAAACAACACACATCGGAAACGACTTCAAACCAAATCTAGATAGATAGCTATCTTCTCCAATATTTCCTAGTCATTTTTAACTGTTCTGTAGTATTTGTTTTTTTCTTTGTGTTCAATTCTAGAAATCAATTTGAATTAGAATATAAAACCAAGTAGAGCCCATTGCATGTTTATAGGTAGACTATGATAACAAACCAGATTTTTTACACTCGATTATTTCTTTTTCCTCTTCTATGCTTCCATGACGTAGATGGTGAGCTCAATTTCGAGAAGTAGGTAAAAGCTAAAATATATTAATGTCAATAACAAGCTTCTACACTTCTATGTCTGATAATATTATATTCCAGACCCAATCATGGAGAATAATATTATATTCCAGACCCAATCATGGAGAGTTATAATTTATAAATTGTGTCAAACTTCTAGAGACTAAATCTAATCTTACTAAATATATGGTCTAACAAATTGAATGGAGAAGGAAAAAAGAAAAAGATGAATTTGTTTACGTTATGTTCCAACTAAAATAGATTGAAGAATCATTTGGGTTTTGCTATGTTTTCCTATTTGTTCTTTATAAATATTTTTTGCTTCCTTTCTAGTTAGCGGCAATTGATATGTTAATAGGTCCCAAAAGATAATAATAAATAAAAGAAGCAGTCTTTTTATCAACAAAAAAAGAAAGATTGATTCCCACATGGGAAAACAAAAAGAAAAAGAGCAATCAATAAAGCCCTGTTTTTTCAATCTAAAATCGGTTAAAGAATCAATAAAGCCCTGTTTTTTCTTGTTAATTTTAATTTTCCAACCATTCTAGTAGGCTGAATATTAGTCAGATAACAACAATTGATCTAGATCCCCAAGTAAAAAAGAATATTTTGAATCAACTAAGAAAAAGAATTAATTCCAATTAATCATTAAAAAAAGAAAATAAAAGGTAATATTTTTCCAAGAATTGCCAACAATCTCAATGAAGCTTTTTTAGTCACTATATTTATTAAGGAAAGTGATTTAGCATCAATTTCAATTGTAACTGAAGCAAAAATGATCTGAGAGATATATAATTATTTTTTGTCTCATAAAACATCATAAAGAAATCTAATTTAGAATCCAAAAATACATTGGCTAGCTGAAGAGAGACCATGGTAGAGCAGCGGGTAATACTAAATTAACGTTTAGAAGCTCTTTCAACACCATCGTAGCTTTTATGAGCCCTCCCCACTCTCTCTCTACCAAGGGAGCGTGCAGGAAAATTTTAGTATTTGGTAAATTTTAAAATACTTTCTTTTAAAACGTGTTAAATCTTTAAAGAAGACTACACCACCTCCTATAAAAGAAAAAAAAATCTCTATACAAAAGAAGAGAAGCAACCCAATTTTCCGACTACCGCCATTGCAAAAAACAATACCAACCTTGTTATACTTTATTACCCAATTAACAATAAAAGTTTGACTAACACGGGATTGTATTCCTCCTCATTTTTTGTCTTTTTTAATTCATTTTGAAGAAAATAAATAGGAAATTAGTGAAATACCACCGCATTTTAAGTAAAATATTGCATTTATAAATATAATTGTAAATCTATTCCAACAAAAATTAAATGCTAAAAAAATGGGTGCTGGTTAAACGGGATTTTCGTTAATTTTTATGGGTAACTTATGAAATTATCCGAATTTCACTTTGCCGCCAAAATCTTTTTGGGTAAACTGCACTAAGCATATAGACCTCGAGAGGAATAATTTAACTTCAGAAACCGTAGAAGTATTCCGAAATATCCAGAAACCATATGGGGGCAAAGTGTAGTTTACATACAACAAACAAAAAAAGTCCGATAATTTCGGAAACTTTTTGGCGGCCTCCGAAATTGCGCCAACTAGACCGGCATTCCAAACAGGGTCCCATCCCCAATGACGTGTCCCTACACCCATCATGCACCATCAAACATACGCCCAACCCAGGATATCATTAGCCCCTTACCCATAAAAAGCACAAAAAAGGGCCAATTTAGTTAATCTAAACCATTATATTCAACATGCTGATCGAGAAGGGAGGCAAGGAGAACCCACGATTTTCTGATCATTAAAGTCGCTTCGAAATATATATATATATAATTAAAAAATTTAAATTATACCCTTAGATGAATTTTTTGAAAAAAAATACATAAAACTTATTATATAAATTGAACTCGGCCCCTATACAGAAATCATGAATCCATCGTTGGAACGAAGATTCAACGGGCACGGATGACGGGCAGCTGAGTTTTTGGACCTAATTAGGATATTGGGAAGAAATATAAAAAAAATAAAAAATTGAGTAGATAATGCGATGTCAATAAAAATTCAAATTGGATGGAAAAAAGAATCGCCGCATCGTGGGAATATTCGACCAAAATCCAATGGGAATTTTGCTTTTTCACAGTCACGTGATTTATTTTACAACTGACACAGAATCAATTCTCCTCCCCACAGAATATTCCCCACACATTTAATTATTTTTATTTATATTATCCACACACCAAGAATCTTCTTTAAAAATAACATACTCGTAAAAAAAAATAATTACGTATAATTTCGTCTTTTATTAAAAAAAAATTAGTAATTAAAAGTTTTTCAAAAACCACTGCGAAGCACTATTTATATGTGTATTATTTTTTAATTTATTTATTTAGTAAATAATGATTTTGATTTTTGTTTTAAAAGGACATATTCCGAGAACCAATAGGCATTGCCACAAACTCCAACAAGTAATATTCCAAAAGACATCTTCCAATTTCACCCTTTAATAGAAATTAATTCTATTATATATTCGCATTCCTTCCTATAAATACCCTTCTATCACAGTACCCTTTTTCACAACACCAAAAACCTCATTATTTGTTTTCTTAAGAGGAAATAATTTCCTAAATTTTATTTCTCTTCTCAGAATGGCAGGAATTGTGGTGGTATTCGACTTCGACAAGACAATTATCGAGTTGGATAGCGATAATTGGGTTATCGACGAATTGGGTGCCACCGATTTGTTCAACCAACTTCTCCGGACCATGCCGTGGAATACCCTTATGGTTAGTCTTATTTTTCGGGCACGTCATTTTGTTTAAAAATTTGTATTAGTCTTATTTTTCGGGCACGTCATTTTGTTTAAAAATTTGTACATTATTCAGCATTGTATCCCTAGTTAGTAAATTCGCAAACTTTTGATGTTACTATCCATACCGCTTTCCGAATTGATGCGCAACCTAATAAAAAATATGCGTAGTTTTGGCATATCCCATTTAATATGTGTATATTTCATATTTTTTATCCATTTTTTATTTATTTTAAACTACAGAAAAAATGTTTGAAAATAATAAACAATATATGATTAGAAATTTTATATCACTAATATATATCTTATGCCGAATTTTTCAAATTGTAATTTTACAACTAAATCTATATGTGCCGTATAACGTTGTTTTATAGTCCCGTATTTTACTAACTATATAATGTAAATTAATTTTTTTTAATGTTGATATGTGCAGGATAGGATGATGGAGGAGCTTCATTCACAAGGAAAAACCATAGATGATATTGTGGAAGTATTAAAAAGGGCTCCTATTCATCCTAGGGTTGTCCCAGCCATTAAAGCTGCTCATGCTCTGGGGTATATATATATATTTATCTCCCTCACCCTATCCTAATTTGTAGCATCTGTTTAAGTTTCAATTTAGGGTTTGTTTCGTTTGAAATTTTGAAGTCAAAAAGCTAGGTTTTTTCTTCCAAATTAGGAAAAAAAAAATGAATATATCCAGCTTAAAATCTTTAGATTTTTAGGCTAGAATAATAATAAAACTCAACTAAAAAACTGCTTAGCTAACTTCGTGATAACTTCTAAAGAAAAAAGCAAAAAAAGTCGAGCTTAGAAGAAAAATCCAAACAAGACCCTTTTTGCTTAATTTTAAAACAAAAAATAAAAATAAAACAATGTGTTTGATATTGTGGCTTCGGGAGCGACTTTTAAGATTTTTTGTTTGTTTTTACATTAATTATAGGTGTGATTTAAGGATCGTAAGCGATGCAAATCTCTTCTTTATCGAGACAATAGTGAAGCATCTGGGTCTGAGCGATTGTTTCTCCGAGATTAACACGAACCCGAGCTATGTTGACGAACAAGGCAGGCTCAGGATTTTCCCATTCCATGATTTTCACTCATCTCCCCATGGCTGTGAACTATGCCCCCCAAATATGTGCAAGGTAAGCAATAATCAATTTTTCAAATAAATATCATAAAATTCTATCAATAAATAGACTTTGAATATTTTTGCTCTTTTACTACCCACAGGGTCAGATCATGAAGAGAATACAATCTTCTGTAGCAACAGAGGGGAAGAAATTTATTTACCTCGGAGACGGAGTTGGCGATTTTTGCCCAAGCTTGAAGCTGAAAGAAGGCGATCATGTCATGCCGAGGAAGAACTTCCCACTTTGGAAACTGATTTCCGAAAACAGAACAGCTTTGAAAGCAGAAATTCACGAGTGGAGCAACGGAGAGGACTTTGAGCGAGTTTTGCTCCAACTCGTACACTCGGTTTCCAAGGAGGAAGAGAGAAACAAGGTGTTTTCTGTTGATTGGAAATTTGAGACAATCCCAATTGTTGCTCATGAAGTTCTGCCTAAAGCCCTTGCAGTCCCACATTAGAGGGTTTATTTTGGTTATCTAATTAATTTTTAACCCTTTTTTTTTTTTTTGGGTGATTTCTATACATGTTTTACAATTATTGGTTTTGTAATGATATGCTATGTAGGTTATATTCAGCAATATGATATGGGAGAATGTGAATGATCCTGACTTACTAGGTGAAGCTGCAGACATCTTAATGGCCCTCGAGCATTATGCATTTGCTCTCAAATACTTTCTGATGTTGGAAGGAAATGGGCAATATAAAAGTGTAAGAATTCCGTGGTAAAAATTTTCCTTTTTTCACCAACTATGCGAATGAATAATATGTGATGACATGATAGACTGTCTTGTCTCTTTCTCTTTCGCCGGTTGTGTTTTTTCCTCTTTTTAGTAAGAGATAATAGTTATTTTGCCTTTCTATTGTATGTTCTCTTAATCCTCTTTATAACAAGATACAATAGTTGGCGGTACAAGTTGCTTATTGTGCTTTTCCATTTTAAGTTTTCTTTATCCTCTTTAGAATAAGATACAATAGTTGGCAGTGCAAGTTGCTTGTTGTGCTTTTCTATTTCATGTTTTCTTGCACAGCTTCATTAGTTTCGTTCATGCTAAATGCTTTGTCGTGATCCCTTAACTAAACCTATCATGTAAAAAAAAAAATATGTTCTATGGTTGCTATATATGTCAATGAACTCAATCTACTGAATCTGTTGTCTGGGGAAAACTACATCAACAAGGCCAGGAGACCGTCAATTAATCTTCAGTTTGCCTTTTAAATCATAAAAAAGGCCATTCCTGCTTATCGGCTATAAGACAGCGTAGCTTCCTGAGTGCTTGTGGTTTTGATGTTAATAATGGTGGTTAGTAAATTGCAAACCATCCGAGGTAGCTGGGTTTGCTGAAGATAGTTTCCATTCCGGTGCTAGAGATTAAGCTGGTTGTACTTGTGCAGAAACTTAAGGAAAGCTAGTAGTTGTCTGCAGTGTGTGGATTTTGTAGTCGTCAATATTTTCAAGGGGGGACAATGAAGGTCAACCTGAAACTATTGTTTGCTAAATACTCTTTAAAAGTTTTTTGGTTTTGCAACAAAAATAAATGAACTGTAGTCATTTCTCTGTCAAAATTATTTTCAGGTTTTGCAAAACAAAATTTGCTAGGTATTAAAATTGCTTTTTTTCTTCAGAGAAACTCTAAAATGAATGGTTGTCTTTGCTCCCATGTCTTCTAAACAACTTTTGCAAAGAATTTGTCCGAATATTTATGGTAATTGGAGCTGTTTTGTGAATGTAAAACTTTCCACTGATTTTTCAGGACTAAATTTTTTCGGTCCTGACTTGTGCTGGAAGTTTATGACAGTTACATGTGAGCATATTTTGCTTCAAAATTGTTTAGGTGGCTTGTGGACCTGTGAAGGTCTGTTGTGAGGATTAAGTTGCTATTAATATTGCTCAATCTCTTCAGCATGACAAACTTAAGCAGATGGAGACCATTCTATATATGTACATAATTAAAATATTTGCATCTTTACAGAAAAGAAAACAAACTTAAATTATTATATCTTGTGGACTTATTCCATGATAAATGAGCTATTTTGGTTTCTTTACCTTTTTCACAAATTCATTACTCATGACTGATGCGGCCTCTTACAAACTGCAGATATGGATGGTTACAAAAATCCGCTGCTTATTACCTTGTGATAAATTTTTTAAACGTTAATTATTAGAATTCTCATACTGCCTTTGCATATGCATGTCATCTTTAGAGTCTTTATTTATTGTTTTGACTCAATTATCTGATGGTCACCTTTCATGGGAAAAAAAAATCTTTTCAGGGTTTTTTGCAACAAAATATTGCTCACTGCTACTTAAATGTGAAGGAAAAAGGAAAAGCCATAGAGTACCTGTATAAAGGTATGCCACATACATTTTCTAGATGGAAGATGCTATGCGCCCTATCATATCATTCTGGAAAAGGGATCCTATAAATGCAGTTCCTAGGATTGTGGATAAGATTTGATACAATTGTCCACATTTGTAGGGAACCCAATTTTGGGTTGCATAGCAGTATTCTTTTCAGAAT
>MKEJ01057211.1:0-10625 GCA_001753735.1 Embelia ribes
AACAGCAGTACTGACGATCTAACATATATAACCACTTAGTTCATTCCCCTTGCAAGCCGATTTTCAGGATGAGTTCAGCCTAAAAGATTCTAGGAATTTTAGATTTCAGAATAATCATATTTCTCAGTAGAACATAAGAAATACTTTTTGATTTCTTCCTCTACATATTTATCTCTCCAATGCATATGAATCATTTGATTTTGTCACGAATATTACTCTTAATGAGTACAAAAGAGAAAATTTATCCCAATTCTAGAAGAGAGAGAGGCACGAGGAACCGAAATTTCACCGAGGTACACTCTCACTGCATAATCTTATAGTAATAAATAATAATCATCAAAACCTTGAATCACTAGTATATAACCAATTCAAGATATGAGATTAGTTCCCAAGTCTAAATTTTCCATTCAAAATTTGATGATTAACCTCTGTCTAGGCACATGCTAGGGCTATGAAGTGTACCTGACTCCAAGAATGAGAGCTGCTTATCTTCTAATCATGGCGTGCTGAAAGCCGCCTTTATAAAACTGGCGGACTGGCGGCGGTTGCGCTTTGAATGCTTGCCAAGCTCGAAAGCCGTATTTCCCAGCATAAGCAGCACCCGCAACAGCAAAACAAGCCAGCAACGGTGCAACCTTGCCAAGGTTCCAAAATTTGTACATACATTATTAGGTCATGGACTAGTTAGCAAGCTACCACCATATGATGACAAATAACAAGCTAGTTTTGTACACAAACATTATCTACACGTATATCAATTAATAAAATGGTATCGGTCTTTACTTGTTTGCGTACTCTGGCTAAACTTTACTTTTGCAGTCTTGCATAACTAATTGATCAGCAATTGCATTAGACAATATTTCAAAGTTCTCTTTGGCAACCTCAATTTGCAGAGTTTTAACAGGCTGCTCAACAGCAGGTACAGGATCAAATTTCGACGCAAATTATAATACAATTCGTCATGCAAACTCAGTTTGTGTAAGACTCCGGTCGCAAATCAGCACACACATGCTCAAGCATCGCTATGCGCCTACGAGCTTCCAAAGAGATAGATCAAAGTTCATGTTATTTCCTTGGCTAACTAAAAGCATGCATCTCTCCAGGAAATGTAAAACAAAAATATTAATTGTCCAGTGGGATTTTTGTCATTCCAATTCATAATCCAAACAAGGTAGGTCGATCCCTACATATGCATTTGGTAAATGTCTTACCAAAAATTAAAGAAAACAATAGAACAAGAAATTGGGACAACAAAAAAAGAAGCAAAAATAGACAAAATACCTATGATCATAAACTGGCTAAACTCATCTTTGTGAACAGCAAGACAAGAAGAAGAGAGTTATGGCAATAAAGGGTTCAGGGCTCATTAACTGGCTACATATTTAAGTTATGTTTAACATTACAACTTTTATAAATTGCCGTTATTTTCTTTTTCTCGTTAACCTATGAAACAACGAGAAAAGCAATCGGAAAATTCTCTAACCAAGTACATTACTGAGACAATTTAACTAAAATTTGGATCTGTAAAATCATCTCCCTTACCATTTTCCAATCCTCACCTATAGCTAACAAGACATTTCACTTGAATGCCTAGAAAAGTAACTGATTGATCTGAGGCCATTTGAACATTACAACGCGTTCAAAAAAGCCAATCCTTTACACTAAACAGTCACCTTAACGGAAGCTCATATTAATATAGTCATCTCAACTAAGCCTTGTACCTATCACTTAGGCTGGTGATAAATGGATTCATTATGCAGATGATTCTATCATGATCACATACCTGTGTCTAAATCACAATCTTAGGGTTAAACTTGATTTAGTATTTATGGATGTGTTATATAAGAATCCATTACCGGGACAAAACTAGATTCCACGGTTCATACGGAACACATGAGGATACAATTTAACATAGGCCAGAAACTGAAGTTTTCTCTTCACTCGCTATCGCAACAGGTAGAAGTGAAACAAGAGCAATAGATTAACATACTAATCCAAAAGATATTGAAACTGTTTCTCGGAAGGAAAAAAATAAAAGAAGAATGTTTTCGATTTTATTTACCAGGACCAGCCTGTTTTGAAACTACTTTAACAAGAATTATCCTCCTTTTGAAATCATATCTAAATGAATTATATTGAAACTGTTTCTCGGAAGGAATAAAATAAAAGAAGAATGTTTTCAACTTTATTTACACCCAACCTGTTTTGAAACTAACAAAAATTATCCTCCTTTTGAAATCATATCTAAATGAATTATCCTCCTTTTGAAATCATACCTAAATGTCATGCTTATGGCAACTCCCCAATTGTGAGTTCACTCAAGTAAAAATGCAACTTGCATTAATATCATTATTTTTGCTAGAAATCCCAATATAATGTAGCAACTTTGCTGGAAACAGCAATTGAAATGGCAAGTTTGCTATCACAACAGGTAGAAGTGAAACAAGAGCAATAGATTAACATACTAATCCAAAAGATATTGAAACTGTTTTTCGGAAGGAAAAAAATAAAAGAAGAATGTTTTCAACTTTATTTATCAGGCCCAACCCAATATGTTACTCTTGAATTAGAGGACTACTATTCACCTACAATTCTATTTTTATGTTTCAGAGATTTACTGTTATTTCTCTAATCTCAATAATTAATTTAAAATTTAAGATTTATAAAATAAAATTTAGGGGCTGAATATAGCTAATATAGTGGGAAGCACTAAATATGCTTTACTTTATTCTATCTTCTCATCTTTGAAGCCTCAGAATGTATCCAATATATCATTTTCCACGATGAAATAAGAAAGGACACCACCTTTTTCTGCAAGTAATTATGAGAAAAGACCGCATTATAGGGGGGCCGAAGTTTAGTATTGGTGTATAAGAACCAAACAACACAACAATTAAGTCACTTTTGGCATTGCTGTTTGTCACCCACTTCTATCTTTTTTTTTTTCTAACAATTTATAAGTTGAGGTGTTTGTTAAAATTTCAGTACACTTGCTTCTATTTACTTTCTTTTATTTTTATGCCTCTTTGAAGCATTAGTTGCCAAAATAACCTCAAATATAATTGTTACATTTCTCATACTTATTTTATCTTTTTACAATAAAAAAACCACTTCGCAAAATACCATGCTACTTATCAAAACAATTTTTGAAATTTATTTACCAAACATTAGGATTATAGAATCAATATTTTAAAAGCAACTTTAAAAAGTTAATTTTGAAAAGCACTAGCATTCCCAAACTTAGCCTTAGTCCATAATAAATAACTGAAAGAGTAAAGTTTGTAATACTCTGCAGCTAAGTGTACAAATTGGTATATAAGCGGTAACATAGGTGCACGATACACATACACATTTGATAGTTATTTGGTAGGCATATGTACATTATTTACATTTATCATGCATCTACGTTGCATAACAATTCATCCCTGCTAAAATTTTCATCTAATGAAAAAAATTCCGGAGGAGGATAATAATGTGGAATAAGATTATGAAGTAGAAGGAGGACACATTATAAGCATGAGTGGACTGTATGAAAAGTATGAACGTGTTAAACACCTAAACACAACGATGTGCGTATAGAAACATGTATATATTGACGGAGAAGAGAAGTCACCATTTTTATATATATCACCGAAATATGTAGGAGCAGATGAGATTCGACTCGAGCAAAAAAAAGCCCTTTTTTATAACTCCGGATTTCTTACCCGGCAAATATTAGGGCTTCTTTTTTAAATTTGAAACCCTGTTCGGTCGGGGGTGCCGTAGCCATATTGTATGGAAAGGAACGGTATCTTGCTATAAAATTTTAAATTTTATTCGTTGAATTTAAAGCAGTTCAACGGTTAAGATTTTTAGATCCTAACGGCTAGGATATTTAGATTCAATGGTCAACAAAATTTGTAAAAATTTTTATAAAAAATTTTATCTCATGATCCGTTTTCATATACTATTAGAAGGGATTATGACACAAAATTTTTTATAAACAATCTTTCAAACTTCGTTGGCCGTTAGATAACAATACAACGGTTATGATATATATATATAAAAAAAAAGGTAGAAGAATAAGATATAACTTAGCTGTTTGATCGTTTTAGATCTAACGAACAACAAAATTTGTAAGATTTTTTGTAAAGACTTTTATTTCATGGTCCTTTCCTATATTCTATTATTAAAAGTAAACACAAAACATAACGTTTATTTATGAAGTCATTTCTAATTTATTTTTATTTTAAATTTGCCCTTTATCTAGCCTTCATTAAATAACATAACCGAATGTGTATTCAGTAATTTTATTTACCTAATAAAGATAATTTGCAAAGTAGGAAATTAAATACAAATAAAATTCTTCAAGATAATTGATGATAACTACTCCCTAATTTATTTCTCTTATCCCCCAACTTCTAATGTGATATGACCTCTCTTTATACACAATCTATTAAGTTAACTTCTCTTCAAATCTCATGGGTAAATTAAAAAACATTCAATGTACTTTTGGGTTAATGCATATATTATTTGGAGTATATGTTGATATTTGATTTTGTTATTAAATCTTGCAATTTATCATTCTTTTTACATTTTGGTTTCCTAACAATTCCCTTTCTCTATTAAATATTTGGAATTCATTCAAATCTTTACTTGTTTTTTCATACAAAGATATACATATACAGTTCATAATTAATTATCTATTTGAAGTTGTTAATTTTATTTCTTATAATTATTTGATTCATGGAATTTCTTTGCCTATCAAGTATGCATATATTTTGGTTAATCAATATTTTATTCTTATATTTTCACATTTTCAAATATAACAAGAGTCGTCAATTATATGATATCACTTTCATAAAAATGAAATTGATTTTATTATTATATATTTATTTATTTACTTCGATTTTTTTATAATTTGAACTCATTATTCAAGTGACATGCGCATGCTTATGTGGCTAGTATATATATGTATATATATATTATTTATTTATTTATTTATTTATTTATTTGGATACTCAGTCCGGATAGGATATATATAAGGTGGCAAACTTCCATAAAAAGAATTTGGGCAAATTACACTTTGCCCCGACCAGGTTCTGACAATTTCATATTACCCCCAAATGTTTCCGATATTACACTTTGCCTCCACTTATAATCTAAGTTAGATTTTATTTTATAAGGACTATATTATTCTCATTTAATTTTATAACTTTAGTAATTTAAAATTTGATATTAGGTAATGTTAAATAAAATATAATCACTTTAATAAAAGTATATTTTATTTGTAAATAATAATTTTTTTAACAAAAAATTATAATAAAAAACTATGCAAAGTATATTATTTAAGGAGTATTTTAATAAATTTTTAAGCTATTTATTATAAATAATTTTACTTTCAATTTGGCCCCGGAAACTTTGGGGGTAAACTGTAATGGCCACCAAACCTCTTCAGAGCATAGTGAAAATTCAAAGCCCCATAGGGTTTTCTAAAATTATCAATAAGCTTGGGTTTTAACCAAAATACTCAGCACTGGTTTAGTCATTTCGTATTTGTTGGAAAAACAGTTCATTTTGGAGCCATTTTTCTCATCAACACTGCATCATCATCGAACAAGGTATAAAGTAATGAGAATGTCGGTAAGCACAAAGCCGGAATCTATCCATTCAACAACACAATGAAAAGACCGTGTTTTCGGTTTCAAACACAGCCATGAATGCTGTCTGAAAGTCTTACCGATCCGAAATAGATGAAAAGTCCGTCTGAAAGTAAATCTATAAAATTTCATCATACACACTCCCAAGTAATACAAAGTAATGAAAATTGAACCAGTTGGCAACACCTCATTAAGGTGTAGCAAAATGAGTATGTCACTGGAAGTATATAGCCATTGCTGGTATACCAAGATAAAGTGCAAAATTTGAATTAGACTTGATACCATGGCCGGATAACAAAAGCATGTGATACTCGTTGCTGACTTATTTTGTGACTTTGTAACCCTGCATGGAAAATTAAAGAGGAAGTTAAAAATGGGGAAAACAATTAAAACCCGTGAAATAAAGGGTGAGGGATATAAATGAAGAACTACTTCAATTCCCCATTTTGCTTCTCGCCGACGAGCCTCAAACACATACCTTTACTCTTTTTAACAGCTCCTTGGCATTAGGATCATTCTTGAAATGGTCACGAACAGGCTGCATAGTTCAAAGACAAAAAAAAAAAAAATAATAATAATAAATAAATATAAAAAATCATTGTAGCATTTACATTTAATTGGGCTTACAATAGAAAACGCACTGGAGAAGAAATAATATAATAAGAGAGAAGAATGGGAAGAAATTACAGTAAGATGCACACGGGCAATGAAATAAAACTATTTTTAAGACGATGATGAACAAGAGAGATTCATAGTGAAGAAAAGGCATGAAAAGACAGGGTTACAAATGATCTGAGCCGAGCCCTGGACTATTCACACTCGGCTCATTTGTTTAGAGGATGTATTCAGGCTTAGTTGGTTCACTCAACAAGCCCTAATTTTTTGTTCAGACTCGGCATATATGAGCCCAAGTCTATTCATGGACATTTTGATTCTTTTAGATCGATAGATATTACTCGTTATTTATCTGTTACGTAATAAAATAAATATCATTAAATTGAATCTCTAATAAAAATGTTAACTAATAACTACATACTGGCGGATATATCAAATTATTACAATATTGTATAGTTTTTTCAACTTAATCTTATAAATATAAAGGGGTAGAGTTAAAAAATGCTTCATTCAGGTAATAGGACAAACTTTTCTCAATTTATTAAATTCAGTGTGAACTATATGTATTTATGTATGTCAAATAACACTTCAAATACATTTGAAATATAAGTATAAATATACATGAATCAAACGAGCCGGAGCCCTTAACGAGCCCCCCTATTTTGTCATTTAGGCTCGACTCATTTATTAAATGAATGAGCCCGAGTTGAGCCCTTGACAAGCCGAGCCTGAGCTTTTTCATGAACGGCTCCGATCATTTGCAGCCCTAGCTGGTGGCCGAAGCTTCAATAGCTTTTGTCATGTTGAAGGTTTTTGGTTTTGTTTATTTTTGGGGACGAGAGATTTTGCTCCGATACCTTGATGGAAAGTGTTGATTGTAATAATTGAATTGTGCAAATAAATTTTCTTATTGAATACTATTTACAGCAACTCAAGAATTAATAGGATCACTACATCTCACATTTAATTGAATCATTGACTAAATCAAATCAAGTCTCCTAAATAATGATGATAAGGAAAAAATCAATTTGAATCATAGAAAATCTGCTAATAGTTTTAATTGCAACAGTATAGGTAGATGGCTTCGTGGCAAGTTAAATATTAGAGTTACATGAACACAAAGGCCAAGCTCAAGTTTGAGTTGGAAAAAAAAAAAAATTATTTAGACTTGAGCTTGACTCAGTCTCATTCTCTGCTTGAAAATCATTCTTTTGATAATATATTTATCAAAATGTAAAGTATTACATATTTAAAAAAAAGATACAAATATGCATAATGAACTAGTAGCAAATATATTTTTTAAATAGTAATCATTTCCGCTTGCAAGTTTTCGAGTTGAGTAGCTTGCTTGTCGGATTTAATCTCAAATGCAAAACAAAACGAGCATTTCAAGAGGGGAGTCCCAGTTAGTCTCTAACAAGTTGAGTTCGAGCTGCTGCATGTCCACACATGTCCACCCTGAATATTGGTCCTCTGTTAGGGCCTGAAAGTCATATTGAATGATGAAAATAGATCAATTGAACTGCGTATTCCCCGCGTGTGGAATACTTTTAAGTAAATTAGCATTTTTATAATCATTTATACGGTTATTGTTTTCTACTGTGACCATCACAGGAAGTTTGATATCTGGAAAATATATGAAGGGGTCCATGTTCTTTGCACTTGTTAAAATTTAGAGACCAAATCTGTTAAGTTTTTTTTCTTTCTTTCTATAATTTGAGGAAAGTTAGTATACTGATTGAAACTACAGGTACTTCTTAGAAGTTTGGTCCAAACAATGGAAACCATTAGTGCGATTCGCTCTTTCATTTACAAAGGCTGTTTTTTGTTTTTTTTTGGGTTTTTCTGTATTGATGGTAAATTTTCATGTTCGGATGCCAATAATAGATTGATATGCATTCTTTTGCTTGTGAAAAATTCCACGACGTCAATTGACTTGCAAACCGGAAACTTGTGAGTCGTTTTACAGTCTCAATATTGCCACACCATCATTTTCACAATGAATCTTTCCTTTCACTTGAAAAAAAAACTATTATCAACAACAGTACTAGAAATTTTTTATATGCAACTAGTAGATTGCAATTTGAAAACATTTTTCTGCAAATGATATTGGTTGAAACAAATAGAGGCTAAGATGCATATGCAAGTGTTTAAAGATCTCAAGCTATTAGTGAGTCTAAACGAACGGTAGGGGTTGTAACAACTTGATAAAGTGTATATGATGGAATCCCACCTTTCTCTTGATGTCTTGTAATATCACGACTGAAGAGTTGATAATATGATTTTTTTGCTGTAACTGATTGGATGGCCTTTTTGTTGGTCAAGGAATAGATAATTGAAGAAAATAATTTCTTCTCTTGATTCTCTTGTAGTTTATTTGTCCACTGGAAAGAAATTCCTTGCAGTTTTGAGTAAATAAGCTTTGTTTTATGGAATCTTTGGAATAGCATAAGATATTATCTTATACACGCTGATTGACTCTTCTTATTTGCTTTTTTAACAATTGTGAGATATATTGTGCATGTTGAATAGTTCGATAGTTCAGCTTCTTGGACTTTTTCATGTCTATAGAAAAAGAAAAAGTGCCTGCTATAGGAGCTATTTATTATCATTGGCATGATATCTACTAGAGTTCATACACAGTGGAAAGATATGTCTACTTCCCTTGGTTCCTATAAATCCTTGATACTTCAAATTGTCTTGCTGTTTATCTGTTTTTATTGATTTATGCATACCATGCCACCTACCCGATTCCTCATAACTTCCCTGACTCTTCCGGTTGAATTTATGTAGTCCCCTGTCTCTACTCCTTAATGTTGGCCAAATTTTACTGGAAAAATGGCAACTTTGTTCCTGTTGTGATAGGCCTCACAATTTGCACTGGCTATCTTTTTTCAGTACTGGAGACCAATCCATGGGGAGAAACTTTGAAGCCTGTTTATATACTAACACACAGGGAAAATCAATTGTGCACAATGAAAACACGAAGAAATCGCAGGTCTGTCATGGTCGTGTTATGCCTTCTTTCTAATACTTGCAAATGATGACATCAGTTAATTTGTGACAGTGAAGTTGAAAGAGAGCTCGGGATGTTGTTCTCAGGAGGGGGAAAGTGGAGGTCTGGAGTTGGAAATCAGGCCAAGCAGTCGAGCCCGGCCACCAAGTTTCAGATGCTTGTGGAGGACATCAGAGATGGGGTTCTTGTGAGTTCTAATATGTTTTATTGTTTAAATTATTTGGTTCTTAACTATAGTATCTATTGATAATTGGAAACTACTTTGTTTTCTACTATGCATAGTAATTTACGCCATGCAATTCCAAAATATTTTTTGTAAATGAAGTTGAATAAATGTTTTAAAGAGTTTCAAATATTAGGTTGTTCATAGGTAAGATGAGGGGCAAAAAAGGTTTTTTCGTACGAAATAAGTTGTCCCTTGGTTTTGGACCATATCTTGCAGGCAGGCTTATCATATTATCTTGACAACAATAAGTAAATCTCTGAGTTTTGAACTCTGCCTAATAATTATCTCAGTTTCATAGAAACTTATCCGAGCCTTGTGCATCTACAAGAATGTTTGTAACAGCAAACTATGTGGATGCATATTGTGTCACCTCTACATTAGTATAAGGTGTTAATAATTATTTAATATAGTAAAAGTAATCTTCTTGTTATGCATAAGAATATATAGTGGTCGGTAGCAAGGTCACCAGAGTGTGGAGCTGGAGCAGGATTGGGATCTCAAAACATAAAAAATTAAGAAAATTTTGAGGCGAAAAGGCATAGAGCGGGAGCGAGAGCAAAAGCAGAAGCGAGTACGCACTCCTCCGTGAAGGATTATGGTGATCTAGCTAGATAGTTTATGAGCTAGCTTGATTTGGGCTTGTAAGGAACTCTCATTCATAATGAAGCTAAAAGCTCACCCGCTTAAGTTTGCTAAGCAGATGAATCAAGCTTTGAAAAGAACAGGCTCAGTTGCAGGGTTAACTTATTATGTCACATCTGAAAATGATTCAGCTTTCCTATGTTTCAAAACGAAATTGGTGATATCTCATTCATGCTTTCTCATAACCTTGCCCGAAAATTGTCATTCTTTTTGAATTTGTTGTAGTGTGTTATAAGTGAAAGTAGTTTGGAGCTGAATGAAGTTCTTGTAAAATCTTATTTTTTTTTGTTTTTAAGTACGTAAATGTTGCGTCTGCAGGTGTTTGAAGATGAAAGTGAAGCAGCCAGCTATTGCAACTTGTTACAAGGCGGAGGTCAAGGTTGTGAAGGTGTTGCTGAGATTGAAGCATCGTCCGTAAGTGATGCTGTAATATAATTATCACTTTTCCTGCATAGTCGGTCCATGTTTCTGTAAAATCTCTCTTTAT
>MKEJ01057223.1:0-11276 GCA_001753735.1 Embelia ribes
CTAGAGGCACTATGCGATACATGTCCCAGTGCTCGGGCTTTGGTTGTGCTTTTCAAAATACATTCTATCTCCCAAATGATTTCAAAGTCATTCCAAAAACGGATTGGACTTGTACGTTGTTTTCAATGTGTCGTGCTCTTATTTGAAAAACATATATATCAATTTTTATTTTTTTAAATGGATAATGCGATAAATTTAAGTAATTTATAAAAATCGCGATATTATTTTTTAAAATTTATTTGGAGATAAAAAATAAAATAATATGTTCCGATGCCAAATTCTGTACAGAATATTATTTGTGTAAATTGAGGCCAAATAAAATTTGAAAAATATTATCTTTATAAATTACTAAAATTGATCACGCTAATCATTCTTTTTTTAAAATAAAAATAATAATTTTTTTTAAGAACAACCTGGAACAACACATATAAAACATCACAAAAATCCAATCCCCAAAACCGAATATATATAGGGCAATTCTAAAGGCACAACACAAATGACTAAATGCACAATGTTACTTCAGACACCAAACTACTAAAAATTATTTTATTTCATGAACACTACAAACTAAATATAATAATTAATTTTTACTTCAAACACCATTAATTTACTATTGGCATTATAGTAATCAATTACCAAAACACTCTTTCCCCCCAATAAGCCAAACATTTCATACTCTCCATCATCATCCTCCTCCTCTTAATCTTCATCTTCTTCTTTTCATCATATTTTGTTTATTTATTTTATTCATATCTATTTTACTAATCATTTTCATCATATTCTTTTTCACTACATCTTCATCTTTCACGTAAAACTCACTTCACCATTTTTTCATCTCGCTAATTTTCACAAAATCAAACCATCAAATCTAACAAGGTATTGTTATTTTAGTCTTTAGAATACAATTGAAAATCATATCGACCTATATATTGAGTTCTCTTTCCAAATCATGGATTCAAAGTTACAATTTTTAAGTTATACTACATTATACCAATTATGTATAAATAGATGAGCAAATAACTTAATTTTTTGCTACAATACATTTCGATCATGACTTAATTTTTTGTAAAAAAGTTGGTAGAAATAGGCTACAATACATTTAGATAAATCCTAAATTTTGATCATGATGTGATACATTACACCTCACAGAGGTCGGTACGACTGGGGGTACATTCGACCCTAGATTGATCTAATGACATATTCGATCATCTGGAAGTCGAATATAGCTATGGCATTTGATACCCTCATGCTTGAATATATCCTCTCAGTGGTGTAGCGGTGGTGGTGGTCAGTGTAGTAGTAGTGGTGTGGTTAGGAGTAGTGCAATGGTGGTGGGTGGTGGATAGTGTGTGTGGTGGAGAAAGAGCAATAGAGAGGTGACCACAATGGAGGGTGTCGGGGAAAGAGAGGGAGAGGATTTTGTGAGTGTATATATGGAGGGCAGTTTTGTAACTTTCCCTATTATTTAAGAATGAATTAAATTATATTTGATGTGTTAAATGTGTAGTGTCTTTAATATTTTTTTGTAGTGCCTTTAGTATTTTTTTTATTCAATTTGTATATAGTGTTTTTAGCCATTTATGTGGTACATTTATAATTGCCCTATAATTTTCCAGTAAATCACAATTTCGTTGCAACTTAGGTTAGGTGCAATTGTTTTAGAATTGTAACGGTCCGAGAAAAGTAGGGACTACAAAGTGTCCCGTTCTATAGTGGTTGTAGAGCGAGTTGCAGTCTATTAAATTAAACACCAACAGCAAGATTAGAAGTCCAAAATTTGGACGGGCATTTCATGGACTTTCAATCTCAACAGTTAGCATTTCATATTTTTCATGTCGTATGCTTGCATGTTTCCTACTATGAGAAAACTTCCCAATAGCGAGTTTCCAATATAATTCTGAAGAACGAGTTTCTTGGTAACCATGTGAGGCCCATTTACAAAATGCAGCCCAATAGTTTAGAGCCCCATTTTAATGGGCTAACCCTATTTATACTGAAAGCCCAATACACGCCGAACCCCTCTCTTCACAAACCCTAATTAAATCCTCTCCCCTCCGCCATTTAATATACTCTCTCTCTCTCTCTCTCTCTCTCTCCAGGCGGCTGTAGCGTCTTCCGGTAACGATTTATTTCAGCTTTCTCAGACTATTTGATTTTGTCAAAATCGCTTCGAAACTGTAGTTTCAGCTTTGCTTTGTCATTTCTTTTTTCTGTTATTTATAATTTTCTTATTAGTTCTGTTCTGTAATTAGATTTGCTTTATATAATGCTTTAAGATTATATTTTTTGCGGGGCAAACAATAGAGAAGGAAATTAGGGTTTTAGTTTAGGTTCATTTGATCTATTACAACAAATGCCTACACATAACTGCTTCTTGTTGATGTGTAAATTGATCATACCGTAGTAAAATAGAAGATGGCAAAAAACTTGAGTTTTAGGGGCGGGTTTAGTATTATATTTTGTTGAAAGTACGTTTTAAAAGTTTGTCATAAATATAGTTTAGGTCATAAAGTTCATAAAAATATATTGTTTTCTTATTTAAATATACTTTTTTGGAAGTTTATAATGAGAAAACAACTAAAAAACATGAATCATATGTGTATTTTATGGGCTTTGTTTTATATATATACTTCGTGGTTTACCAACCAGGTATCATACTGCTTATATTTCTGGCAGAGGTGAACATATGGTTGTTACATATATGCTATTGAAATTGTATGGAAATCAATGCATATGTTATTGTGGTTTAGTTAAGTAAAATGTCATTGTAAGATGATTCGATTGGAATAAAATAACATAAGATTTAGTATTTGTAAACAATAATTTTGCTTAATTGTAGTTTGGTCCTATATAACTGTTAAAAAGGATTGTTCCAGCACATGGAATGAAAATACAAATGTGGTACGCCACACGCCATAAAAGGATGTATATAGGGTATCGTTTCATATATGTGGCAATTGTATGAAGATTTTATAAGTGGTGTACAGTAATAGTTCATTACAAAGATGTATTACTCTTGGAATATAATTTTAATGCTTCTAACCTTCAAATAATAGAAATAATATGAAAATTATTCATCTATATGATAGATTTCTCATTTGAAATTTTTTCATGAAAAAAAACAAATGCACTGGGTTGCGTTAGTTCACTAAGTTAGGCAAATTTGTGAGGTGAACCACATTTTGGAATGTGTGTACCAATTCACAGTTTGTTGGATAATGATTCAGTAACATTTGTTTGATCTAGTTCATCATGAATACGGTCAATGCTTTTTATTATGTGTAAACTATTTATGCTGCTAAATATTTTTAGGATTATTATATATTTTCTGAATACTTGTAAAACCCTATAACATGTAAATTTGGCCTCATATTCACCGTATAGATTTCACAATTTTCTTGGAAAAACCTATATTGGATTTCAAAGATATAGTTGTATTTGGATCCTAGTAGTCTAGTGGTGTATTATACTATATATTTAATCCTTGTTTGGTGGGCTTTTCCTTAGTGTTTCAGATTTGCAAGCATGGGTCGTGTGCGCACCAAGACAGTGAAGAAGTCCTCTCGCCAGGTCATCGAGAGGTACTACTCAAAGATGACTCTGGATTTCCACACCAACAAGAAGATCTTGGAAGAGGTTGCTATCATCCCGTCCAAGCGTCTCCGCAACAAGATTGCAGGGTTCTCCACCCATCTCATGAAGAGGATTCAAAAGGGCCCCGTCCGCGGGATCTCCCTGAAGCTGCAAGAGGAGGAGAGAGAGAGACGTATGGACTTTGTCCCTGACGAGTCTGCAATTAGGACCGACTCAATCGAGGTTGATAAAGAGACTATGGATATGCTCTCAGCCCTCGGCATGGGCGACCTTCCTGGGGTTGTTAAGGCAGCTGAGGAGCAACAGTCTACACTGCCTGTCTCTTATGGCCGTGGTGGACCAGGTGGCCCTAGGAGGTACTGAGGAGCCCGTTTGATCTGTGTTTCAAATGAATTTTTAAAAACAGTAGCTTGGAAGTTTTCATGTGGTTTGTTTTGTAAGTTCTTTTGCCATCGGCTGTTCTTAGTGCCAAGTGTAGCTGTTGGTACTTGGTGTTTCTTAATTTTGGCACTGGGACATGATACTTTATGTTCATTTCAGTTATTAATGTCTAAGCACTATGAGATCTTGTTATGCCTATGGATTTTTGTTTTTAGTTTTTCTGCAGCCCTGAGTTAGTTTTTGGTGGCATGTTTTCAATTGAAGTTACTTTCTGCTTTGTCGATGCATTGTAATAGTTCCATTGATTTGTATACTGGCAATTGGTGCTTGCTTGCATGTACCCTTGAAATGTTCTTTTGTCATTGGCTATCGAATTTGTTCTCATTTTCTTATGGAATTTGCAGTCATTGATGCCATGAATTGCATTCTTTGTTGTAGTCATTGGCAATGTGATCGATGATTCTCATTTTCTCCATCAAATTTGGTAGTTTTTGTTTTCATTTTTATATGTTGGAAATGTCTATTCATGTGCTTACAAGATAGACACAATCAAGATTGACAAGGAGATCATGGATATGCTCCATGCCTTTGGCAAGGATTACGTGAAGCCATTCATGAGCATCGGTTGGCAGTCTGTTTGTTTTCTAACCCGGGGTGGTCTGTGGTTGGCCCGAGGGGGTATCCACGGCCCTGTCTTTGTGTGTGATCAAATTTGAAGATGTTTATCATCCTGTATATGAAGATACAGGTTCATGTTTTTTGTTCCGGGCGCTTAGTTGCATAAAAAATGTTGATATTTTGGCTTCAGGCAAGGGATTCTTCCCAATATTTAAGAGAGTAAAAGAGTAAATATTTGTCTGATTAAACTTTTATTAGATCTCTAAATTCATAAATCATTCCATCCATCATATGCATCATCCCTTGTGTACATTTCTCGTCTGCTAAAATTAACATATGGATCATAAATCTCTAATATTGTAGTTGAAGTCCATCCACCTATACAAAAAATTTTGCTCCTGCTACAGCTTTCAAACTTTGCACAAGCATATAATAATAAAATAAAATAAAACAAATAAATAAATAAATAAATCATAAATTTAATAAATATTAGAACTGGAAAACCAAAAGCAAGGTTTGACCTATACTGGACGAGCTCAATTCTTGAATTTGATTAACTAAAAATTAGTTAGTTCAAACGGATCAGGTTGTTCAAATGGACCATAAAGACACAATAATCACCAACAACAATCATTCACTGCCGGTGATATAAATAAAGAACCAAGGATCTAAAGGAAATCATTCTCATTCAGCACAAAACCTACAAATCAAGTTCGCTTACATACCTATAGTGATTCCCGAAGCCTGCAAATGATACACAATCGTAGTAATTATCTCTCTCTGCCATTCCAACTCGCAATGGCAACCGAAGTTTGACTACCCATACTTTACACGTATGGACTAAACGTACTCAGGATAGTATGATAGAAACCGGCTATGTGACAGAAGCCAAACCACACTCAATATGAGAATCCGAATATTCAAAGAAAAGTTATACAATCCTTGGCTTTTCTATACAAAAAATAAGGCTTTCTTATTTAGATATCCCAAACTCAGTCATACCGATCCATCGGTGCTTCATTGTGGCTATGGTACTCTACGGAACCTTTAGCTGAATCTTTTTCCTACCAATCAACAAGTTAATTGAACTGATTGATTGGTAACTTCTTCATAGCTCAACCAAACACTTCTCAAGTCTGACCTTCAAAATCTTGGAAATTGAGGATGCTTGAGAAACATACTTGTCTTCATCTTTTTCTCAATGCCTCAAGACTCACACACATTGGAGTTGTGTAGTGCTTATTATGCTGGAAATACTAAACAGGTTAAACAAGTGTTCCGAGTGCTAGTTTGCGAAATTTCCAAAAACACTTCCTTTGATCCACAAAATCTCTTGGCACTTCCACACGTACTTCTTTGGTGTTTTACTCTACTTGAATAGATAGTGAAGAAGCCCTCTTGTCTTATCCATGATGTACGTTATGTCATTCAATCCGATTCACAACTAGATAAAAGAAGAATACAAATAAATTGAGGCAACATTGTCAAAACTATTCACATATTCGTATAAGGAACTACTTTACTCAAATTATAATTTCTCGAGATAAGTAATACTTGTGAAGCAGACCGTCTTAAAGGGGCAGTCCCCACACAAGGATGCTTCAAACTCCTACTTCACTAACTTAATATATCAAATAGTGTGTGATTGACTATCTTTCTAGCAAGTTTCTCTATAGTTTCACAAAAATTCTTATGTGTGCAAGCACACATAAATTGATGTATAAATTAAGCCCAATGACTTCCATATTCTTCTACAATCTTATATATTCTTATAAATTCCTTTATTATATTTTTACCTTTTCTCAACTATAATAGGTTCCGAAGTTTTTGATACCAAATGCGGAGTAAGAGTTACAAATTCCACTGAATATTAATGAGTTTCTATAATTAATCTAACAGTAATACAGTTACAAATCATAAGGGGAGTGATTCAAGAAAAATTGGCCTTCATGGCAAGAATAAAAATAGAAAGAATGTATATAGAACCCACATTATAGAAATTGTATAGATGTTCGGTTGCAGGGAGTATAAACTGTAAACTCATTTTAACAAAAAACAGAAGTACAATAAATCCTTATTATTTCTTACCAATTAAGTTTCATTCCAACTTGTAATTTAGACACAATTTCAGCCTAAATTCAAATTTGTCAACACCTTTTTTTGTCGACACCTTATTTCTTTAACTCCAGCCAAAACACGTCAAAAATAAAATTTCACCTTTCAACAAGTCACGTAAACGTCCAAATACAGTTGCTTATATATGGATGCATATTCATGAAAACAATATCTAATTGTGTATCTACATGTTTAGATTTCTCTTAATTCTTTGCCTCTTAGCCATGTCTGATTTTCCTCCAAATTTAGAGGATGGTGAACAATGGCTACCTTCTGATATTTACGAAGAAATCATCTCTGAGTTTCCCTTCAAGCCAAAAGCCCGGGCCGACAACGTTACCCAAAACCTTGCCATAAAGGTGAGGGAAAGAGCCTAAGTTTCTGTTTCCTCTTTTTTCTCATTTTCATTCAAATTATGTTTTTCTGTTCTGTTCACAAAAATTCCCTTAGTAATTTATTCTCTTAAAGGTTTTCCCAAAATCTGTATATAGTTTATGTTATAATTAGGAGCGTGCACCAGCCGGTTCGGTTAAGCAATACCGGAATAACCAATTGAACTGAATTTGATAAATGAAAAACCGAACCAACTAAAACTAGTATTCAAAACCGAATCGGATCGAACTAAACAAGCCGGTTCGATTTGGTCCAAAACCGAAAAAACAATTTTAAAAAAACAAGAGTCTAATTCTCAAACAACAGCAATCCACAATCAGTCAATAAAAGCAATCTACAAATTGAAAATGTGTGGTTGACTAGTATGCGTAACCCTAACTAACTAGGTTGGAGAAAAATGTATTTGTATTAATATAAACCTGGTTCGGTTCGTTGAACCAGGATATTTAAAATTAAAACCGAAACCTAACCGGTTTAAACCAAAAAAATCCAAATTTTTTACTTCATAAAACCAAACCGAACTGAAGCTAGAAAAAAATAAACCGAACGGGTTCAATCCGGTTTGGTTTCTGGTTTGACCTATTATATGCACACCCCTAGCTATAATACACCGATATACGGATGGTTATATGCCTAGCTAGTGCATATCACGATAAGAAAATGACAACAAAGAAAAGGCTGAAGCAAATAGGAGTACAGAACTTTGATCACATAAAGAGTATCGCCCCAGATATTGCCACATAAGGATCTGCATGCACAGATATCGGCGATATGTTTCTGCTATCTTACGTTTTCTTTTCTTCTCTGGTTGTAGATTGAAAGCTTCAAACATGGAGACAACAAGGTAGTTCGTTTTAATTATGGGAAGACCAGAGGAACCGGTGTTTTTATTCCCCAAATGACCCAACCAAAGTATGAACCTAAATATGGAATTAGAAACGGAACCGGTGTTTTTCTTCCATCCATTTGCAGATGCACTGATTGCTATACTAACAATCCAAACAAGTAAGTCATAATTATTCAAAATCGAAAAAGGTCTATTCATCTTTTGATATTCTCTATTTATTGAGCTATTATTGGTCTAACTACTGGTCAATTAGAATACATTAGTATTGTAAAAGAAGTTGGTAATTTAGGCAAAAACAACTTTTGCAGGTACGTTACTAATCGTACTAGGTCTTGTCTATTGACTACTTAATACATCGTATCTGTGTAATACTTATTTTCCTATTCAATCGTCTTAAATTATATTTGCCCTTAAAACCGGAATATTGTTGAAAATTTTGGATTCTATATTTGAGCCATTAAAAGTTCAACTGTCTACTTGATAACCATTATTTTCCTCTTATAGGGCTAATTGCTTTAATTATAATTTTGGTCCTTGTTGGCGCCATTAACATTTACACTAAATAAATACATGCACTTCTAATACTTGTGCTTGTCATAAATTTTTTATTGATATATTAACCAAATAGAGGTATGCGTATGTATCAGTGTATGTCCAACAAACATATGCACATTTCGTCAAAACACTAATTACTGTCGACAAGCTTAATTACTGATGTACTCAAAAGGGAGAAAAAAAGGCTAGTACAAAAAACGGTAGAGATAAATGATGGTGGCTAGTTGCAGGCTTAGGACGACTTTTTTAGTATGAAACTAGCTATTATGAATAAATTTTTGTACAATAGTCAACCAAATATCCATATAAGTTTATATTAAATAATTTAGTAATTCTATTAATGCCCGTTCTTACTGCAGCTCCTTAAAAAAAATAGTACCAATTATGTTTTATTTTATTTTCTTATAAAGGTGGAAAGGTGGAGCTACTGAGGGAGTTCGTAACCAGGAAGAAAACAACCCTGCTAAGAAAGTGTTGTTCCAACCTTCACCAGAGATATCGTTTCTTAAATACTGAATCTCTATGTTTCCATAAATAAGCAAGTTCTGTTGCCTTGGGGACGAATAATGTAATAAAACATAAATAAAAGTGAACCGAAGGCCTAGTCTGTTGTGTAAAAAGTGCAATCATTTTGGTTTTGTTGTCATGATTTTCATTTTCTATTCTCGTTTCACTAATTTGAGTACTGAAAATCATGAATAGGTTTAAATTTCATCAATTTCATGTAATTTCAATATCTATACCCCTAAATAAAACCCATGAATGGGTTGTTTCCTGAGATAATAGTCCATAAACTATTTTGTGAACTCATCCCCCTAACCATGTTGTTTGCTTATTTCCAAATTCAAAATCAGAAACAAGTTTCCACTTTCAGGTTCATAACTAGAAGGCAGCCTACATTGCTATTAAAAACTACATGCACAAACACAAAACTAAAAATGTTAAACCAAACTAAAAAACCAACCTTAAGATGAACAGCATCCATCCAAAAATCCCGTTCTCGTACAGGAAAGGAAAATAGTCACACCCCCGAGTTGAAAATTTTATCCAGATGTTCGGTAACGATCCCAGCAACAATCTCGGGAGAGTATCTACTAATCATATCCTCTCTCGCTCTCCTCCCTTTATTCTTACCTTCTTCGGGATTACTCATCACACGCCTCATTAAAACCCGAACCCTATCCACCGAAGGCTCAGCCCACAAATGCCCTTTGAATGGCCCTTCTTGTACTTCACTAAAACTATCCACCTCTAGAGGATAGCTATTTTCCTCGGTTATATACTCTGTGGGGCCCGACCAATTCGTCACGATAACAGGCAATGACATGGCCATAGCCTCAACAACAGGCCGGCCCCACCCTTCACCTCTAGTTGGAAGAACAAATGCATTGGCCACTTTGTATAGTCTCGGTAAATCAATCTGAGGTATGTGTGTATCTATCACATACACAGGAGCCCAATCGCCTGCTGGCTTTATTAAATCGGAATTTTTTATAAAATCTGTAATCTTGTCGTCAAAATCTTTATCGGAGTGATACGGGTTCGTTAACAAATACAAAGCCACATCATCCAGCCCGGAGAATTCCTTTAAGTATGCCCGTAAGAGCACATCCCACCCCTTCCTATGTTCCCACTTGAAAATGCTCAAAAACACGAACTTATGCTCACTAATCAATTTCTCATTAATTGAGCCCAAAACTGGAGTGGCTCTAGATCGAAGATCTAACGGCTCACAATTTAAAGGATCGAAGAACTTAACATCTACAGATTGAACAATTTTTGCAACTTTCGATGCATTAACCCCGCTCTGAACAAAAGTAGATACGTGAAACTCGGTGGGCACCCAAACCAAGTCCATCTTATTACAACGCCTTGCGTGTTCAATATTCAACCTATCGGTCTCAAACATGGTCCGACCAATCACGGACAGGAAATGGCCAAATCCTCCAGGTGGGCACGGGGTTGTTTGAAAAAGCGGTGGGTACCAGGCACCGGGCTCGCTATGACATATCACTACGGTGTTTTCTTTCGTTTCACATTCCGTTTGGTAAAGCTCTACAGCCAAATTTCTCTCCTTTTCCGACAAACCCTCCCAAAACTCGAGGCTTTCTAAGTCACCATGTTGGTAAATACTCATTCTAAAACTAGGGTTTTTGTTGTTTTCGCGCAGAGCCGTGAAGTAAGACCAGGCTTCCGAGCTGTACCCGCCACCTGAGAGAAAAGGGGCCATCCATAGGACACAATTAGGGGAATTGGAAATAGGGTTTTGCTTGTGTTTCGAAAATTCTTGAAATTGGGTCAATTGGGGTGAGAAAAATGTTTTGAGGAATGGAAATTTGATGAAACTTGTGTTGGTGAAGCTGAATAAGATTGCTATAACTACAACTATTGCTGAAAACATATAGAAAAATCTCACCTTTGGAAATGGGAGATGGGTTTTTGTGCTTTCTTGTGTATCATCCATTTGAGGATATTACATACATAGATATATTCAATGTAAAGATTAAATATATGCACAGAAAATAAGATTGAAATTTCAAAAGTAGGGTATGAGAGTACAAGTGGGGAGAAAAATGAACCTGGAAGCTTGATGAGGATTTGAGTAAAGGGGCCGAAGAAGAGCCCTACTGCTACGGGCAGCTTTCTCATTTAATTTTTATTATTTCAACAATATTATATTATATAATAAAAATTTAATAAATTTTTATAATCTTAACTAATGATTGACAATTTTGTTGGAAAAATATAATAATTTAATAAAAAAATTATGAAT
>MKEJ01057224.1:0-12528 GCA_001753735.1 Embelia ribes
TAATGTTGGAGCTCCCCATGGTGATGAACTTAGCCTAATGAATCCCTTCAACTTCAAGTCATTAATTTATACCCACAACTCCTCCATTTCTTTCGGCGCCAAATAATATAGTATCATTGAAATAGGCTTAGTACCTAGAATTAGATCAATTTTAAACTCCACCTCTTGCAAAGGAGGGAATCTATTAAGATTATCTAGGAACACATCGAGAAAGTCGCGAATGACAAGGGGGTATTGTACCTCTAAATGCAATTCCTCTGGAAAAGAAAGACTAGCCAACGTAAAAGATAGATTAATTCAAGTACGACGAGTATAAGGATATTCAATAGAATTTGGCCTTTGATATACTATCGAAATACCCACCAAATTTTGCATAGTAACACACCTATGCTTGCAATCAAATCTAGCATCATAGTATGATAACATATCTTTACCGATTATAACACTAAACCCTGACATATCGAAAAAAATAAAGTCATATTCAAAGATATGATCTGCGATAGAAATCTTGCACCCCTCGACAGATACTATCCATATAAATAATATCCCCTCCAGAATATCAATGAAAATGGGCTCTCCCAAATGAGTGATAGGAATATCTAGCATCCTAACAAATCTAGATTCAATAAAAGAATGGCATGCACCCATGTCAAAAATGCATGAGCCCAAGTAGAGAGAAATGGTAACATACCTTGAATGACTGAAGGCTTAGCTATCTGTGGTGCATGAGGCATGGCATAAACGCGAGTCTGGGAAGATTAGCCCTGTTGAAATCCCATATGAGTAGTATTGCCTTGATAACCTCTATGAAATACATCGATGCCCTGATGAGGAGATGGCAAAGGAATAGTGTGAGATGGCCTCATAGCTACCCCTGAAGATGAATATTATTGCTGGCCATGAGTGTCAACTAGAGCAAGAAAGCTCTCTGGACATCTCGTCTGCATATGGCCCTTATTGCCGCACCCGCGATAAAAGGCCTATGGGCATAATGCCTGAACGTTTCCCTCAATACCACAAAGATGACATGTAAGGGAATGGGTACAATCACTGTTAAAATGGCCCTGACGGCTATCATTATAGCACCCACTACCCCGAACAGTAGGCCCCAAAACCAAAATATGACCCGACTGAGGTCTCCTCCTAGAAGATGAAGAAGAAAAAGCCTCCCGATTCCTTTTTCTCTTACCATTACTTCTACTCCCCCTAATACTTCCATTCGAACTTCCCCTGATAGGATTCTCCGAACCATGCCCCAATACTTGTATTAATTGTACTCTGAAGATTGCCCCGATGACCAAATAGGATGTAAAGCATTTATACGTTATTACTTATTGATGTGGCTATACTCGAACTCCATAGCGGCATCCACACAACACTTATAGGTCCTGTACAAGCCTGTGTTTGGATAAAGGGTCGCAATGCATTCTTGAATTGGTGGTACTTCTACTTCTCTGTCATCACTAACTCCAGTGCATATCTCGAAAGCTCGGTGAAAAGAATTTGGTAATCTTGAATACTCGAGTTCCCTTGCACCAAGTTCTAGAACTCTTTCTTCTTCCGTTCCCTCAATATATCCAGAAAGAACTTCTCAAAGAATAGTTTGTGAAAAACTGCCCAAGTGCTTCCCTCGAATCCCCCGACATCCTCTTAGCTCTTCCACCAACGAGTCGCTTTCCCCCGAAGGTAGAATGGCACGATCGCCATCTTTATATCATCATCGAATTTGAAGAGATTTAAAGACTCTCTCCACATCAGTGATCCACACCTCCGCCAATATAAATTCTTCTTCACCCCAATAGGTAGGCGGATCTATCATACGAAACTGTTATTACGCCAGTGAAACACGAGTCTCCTCGCTCTCCATTGAGTTTCGTGCCAACCTCACAAAAACTTCCTCTAATATCCCAATCAAATTGGAAGATTCCGAAGATTGAAAGCTTGCTACATTTCCATATCCGAGTAGTAGAGCAAAATTTGTGTGAGTCATTTTGCCCATCTCTAGTTGATTAGGTTTGAGGTTCATAGGCCTCTCTCCTCGGTACCTCCATACTCTTCTCATCTAAAGTCTCGTCTAGACTCAAATATTCTCCTCGACTCCCACTTCTGCCATAATATGGGTACGAATACCATGGGACGCTTCTTGTCCTCACTAGGAACAACGGTTCTTCTTCCACAACTTCTAACTCCTCTACGAGCTCCTCAACCGCCTCTACAACCCTTGCTCGAACCATCGTCTTCACATGATAAGGAAGAAACCACGAAGCAAATGGAAAGGAATGGAAAATGTAATGTTTTTAGCTTACTACTTAATATGCTTAAAGCATGCAACGGGTAAATATTACAAAAACACTATGACTTACTTACTCACTCACGATCCGACTCTAAACCCTACCCGGAAGCCACCAAGATTTATAGAACCTGGTTAGCTCCAATACCAATCTATCACGCCCCAAATTTCCCTATAAAAACCTGGGGTCGTGAGCTGATTATAACAAAAGAATAAATAATCTCAAAAGCAATAAAAAACAATAATAAATATGAAAATAGGTATATAAGCCATTCATATTCCTACGATCCCCATATACAATAAGTCAAATATATGTACAACCTCCAAAATATAATAACTATAGCACCTATGGTGGCAATTGTTGTCTACCTCCAAAATACATATACATACGTAGTGGAATTGAAACAAAAGTAGGAAGGCCAGTGCCAAAACTACATAAAACAAGAAGTAGGAAGGCTAGCGCCAACAGTACATAAAAGAAATCTCAAGCTAAATGCTTAACAAAAATAAATGTACATACATGACTTTGCTACAGCCTCCGAAACAAAAAACAAGTACATAGCCACTACGACTATAAAAGAAAACTATGCCACCTTCAAGCCCATGCCTATGCATGCTCGTCCCTAGCCTCCGAACCTGTATATAATATAATATTGATATAGGGAAAGGAGAAAGGTAAACGGGTTAGATGGGCCAGCAACAATGATATACGAGACTATGGAGTCTCGATACATAGGTACATACTACAATGAAAATAAAGTATAAACATGATTTGTACAAGTAATAAATTACATTATCAATGAATAACATGTAAGGTAAACATGTATAAGCTACGAATATAATAATACGAATACTCATATATAATGATAAGTGCATGATACCAATGAATACTATGACCTCAGCTCGACTACGACATGGCCACAACAACGAGTAAAAGTGGGACTAGTATCTCTATGAGTTCTTAAAAATTGCTGAGATCCACCACCGAATTCGATGCGACCAAGCCTTTATTATTCCACTACTGAATGTGATGCGAGTAATGGATGTATCCCAAATCTAGTTTTTCGCTTTTTACGGTGAGGTTGTATGACCTAAATTGCTTTCTACGAATTTTATAAAGGCGATACTATGTGTCCCAAAAAGAAATAGAAAATGACTCAATTTTCTATTTATGCCAATGTCACGATAAATACTATGATATAACGTATTCAAGATATTCATGCCTTTCAGATTATACAAATAACTATGCCTTTATTTTACGATAGGCATGCCTTTAAAACCTCTGAAATCTATGAAATTTCAAGAATAGAACAACTATGTTATTCTATGTAATTTATCACTAAAGGTTCACGAATATCAAGAATGACCCCGATTCCGAATCAACGACTACGAATTATGATGTGAAGAGTGTCAGTCATATAATCATGCTACGATATGCTCCACGATTATAATAATAATGTTACATTATTATTTATATAAAATGCCACGAATGTAATGATAAATGAATATAATCATATATCAATTTTCTATGATAATCTTACTATGATATGAATTATGATATGATATTGGGAAGCAATAAATATCAATCGCCACGATAAATTTCTACGATCATATTATATGCTGTTATTGGAAAATAATATATATAATACCATAGATATTTATACGATAGTATTATGGTATATAATTGTGCAATTTAATTCTACAATCCACTACGAACATAATTCATTCATAATACTAACTATGAATATAGCCCTACGAAGATATATGCATAAGTATTAATCAACACACCCATACTCTCGATATATGATTGCTATTTGCAATCTACCTGTACCGACGAAGCCTCCTAATAACCTCCGAACGAGTTTTGTAAGTTTTCCCCAAAATCCCTCTTCTTGCACCTTAGGAATGATCTAGCTACGGAGTTTGAATGATCCCAAACCTAGATATAAAGATGATCCACAAGTCGTAAAGAAGAAGATGGACTACTTTATTTCCACAAGCAATAATGACAAGCAAGATGAGACAAAATTAATGATAATAAAAATTAGGAAAACTTACGTCAAAACAAGCACAACGAGATGAGGAGTCTGAATATCAACTTTTAAGCCCCAGAGACCAAGTGGAATGTGATGATCTTGGACAAACTTTGAAGAAACTCACCCTCCCCCCTCCCCCCTCCCCTCCTTTCTCTCATCTTACTTTTGGAAATGGAAGAAGTAGGCCAATGTGCTTTTTAAAAACAAGTCAACAAAGTAGACAAGATAGTTATCAGCCAATTTATATCAATATATCAGTTGGCTGCTATGTATCTGCCAGTCGAGGTCCACATCAACCGGATTTTAGAGATTTTTGGACTCGATTTATCAGCCAGTCTATAACAACCTATCAACAGGTTGGTATATATTAGCCGGTCAAGGTTTATATCAGCCATGTTTAAGAGAGTTTTGGCATCGATATATCAGCTGGTCTATAACAACCTATCAGCCAACTGTTATCTCAGAAAGAAAAACTGAACCACTTT
The DNA here is from genome assembly GCA_001753735.1 of Embelia ribes. NCBI lineage: Eukaryota > Viridiplantae > Streptophyta > Magnoliopsida > Ericales > Primulaceae > Embelia > Embelia ribes. The sequence goes on from MKEJ01057224.1 coordinate 4,812, forward strand.
GGGTTTAGTTTTGACCCCTCTATGAATGGATTCCTACAAACTTGAGATATATCTCATGACTATGGGAAAGATACGATGCTACAAATACATTACCGCGACAATGAATCATAATCCTTAACCATGATAAGCATATACAACAACAAAATGCATATGACATCTATGAATGCAATGAAACAACGACAACAAATGCTACAATAAATATAAATAATATCATTAAGGTTAATTAATAATATTATTTAATTGGAAAAAATTTATACGAAGTTCCTAGGATATTACACTCGTGCTCACATAATGGTCAAGAGGCCGATTCATCATCCACCATACCTATCGCTCTTGATGCGATGAATATAATGGCAAGCATTGAATCCATGGATCAAAGTGTCAAACTATCATAAGTACACTGGAAAGGCGATTTGAGTTATTAGAAACTGTAGCAATGATATGAAATCAAATTGGAAGATTGGAGACAACGGTGCTCAACTTATAAGCTTGGATAAGGGCAATCAACTAGGAGGGATGGAGAACCACTTCTTGATCCATGGGACCACCAAACAATTGAGCCGGGTGATTTTTTCTTTCTTTCTTTGTTTTTCATTTCTTTTTGCATGATTTATTAGAATATTATATTTTATTTCGTTTATTTCCATGCTTACATATTAGAATTCTCAACTAGAATTTATTAATATATGATCAAATTCAGTTAGGGGTTTATATTTATAAGTATTTGCATTTTTCTTTACTTTTTATGAACTTTCCCTTGAGTGTAAAAAAGACTTGTCATAAGGTTACAATGAAGATATGTTTGAATGACATTGTTTGAGTCGAACTAATTTTAGAAGAAAAAAATATTTTGAGTGCAACTTGTGATGGTTGACAAGAATAGGTCTATATTCTCATCTGTATGTATGTTTGTAAAAGACTTAACTTGTTACACAAGTGCCTTATTGAACTTAGGCCTGGAAAGACGGTATAATGTTTTCCATTTGTAACATTTCAAAAACATATGAATTCTTGGTCTTAAAATGAAAGATAGTTCACTGAAACTTCATTATTTTAAAAAGTTGCTAAAGAAGAAGAAGAAGAAGAAGGAAAAGGAAAAAAAAAAGTTTAGCTTGTTTGAATAGATTTTTAGTAAAAATAAAAGGGCGAAACTGGCCAAAATGATCTAAGATGGTGGCAAAAGGTGAGAATTGGAATAATAATAGTTGGACAATGGAAAACAAGAGTGGCATCATTCAAAAAGGTAATGACAAAAGGTGAGAGTTTATAAGAGAAAAGGAAATGAAAGGCATTGCAAAAATATGATAGAATACATAACGATTGAAAGTGTTTGAGACGAAAAGACGTTGCATTAATAACCATCTCATAATTTTGATGTATTTCTTATCTTAGTTTCCATTACTTCTTCTTAATGGTGTAGTTTGCTAGAAATCAAGCACCTTAATAAAAACCTGATTTTGAGCCTAAGTATTAATAAGTAATAGAATTCATATGTGATCCTCTTGAATTTACTTGGATGTCGTTTTAGAACACTTATGAACCTCCTGTATAATCAGGTATTAATGTGGCTAGTAGTATTGACTTCAAACATATATCCATGCGAATTAGAATGACCACCTTGTATAATTCTCTTAATCATGTTACAACTCGTTAAAGTTATTTTTCTTTAAGTTTATTGTTCAAGGTTGGAATTCTTTATAATGTTTGTGGGAATCGTCACTGTAAACTCTCATGATATTAAACTCGTCCACTAGTGATACATAGGGGTTTACAGGCTTGGTACATGCTCTAAATACATCTATGATTCCTATGAAAGTGAGTTAGAACTTTACTTTTCTTTTTAAGATAGAAAAGAAATTATTTCTTATTTTCCATTTTATTCTGCTTAATTGAATAATGCTCTAAAAAATCTAGTGAATTAACAATAGGCAAGTTGGGGGTTATGATTATGCTTAGATAATACTACTAATAAAATCCCTTAAAAGCTGGATTTAATTCATTTTGAGCCTTAATTCATATAGTTTTGAAGAAAAATTTCAAATTCAGGCTTTTTCTTGTCGTGTTATAAATCTAGATCTAAAGAGGAGTTCTTCAAGTTGCATGATGGATTTCGGTAGTCAGAGTACAAAATATGGCTCAAGTCAACAAAATTCAACATTTTCTAATGAAGAGAGTCATACAAGGGCTAGCTTTGGATTGCTTGTTGATAGGGGTGAACAAAAAAATGGATATAATCATAAACCAAACCGAACCAAGTTCATTGATCCGGTTCTAGTTCGATTCTACAGTAGTTTTGATTCGGTTCCGATTCTAAAAATTATTGGACCGAAGAATTTTGTTCCGTTCTCGATTCCTAATGTTTTAGAACTAGAATTGAACTGGAACCAGATCAGAACTGAACCAGAACCGAATTGTACCGAAATCGGAACCCATATAAAACCTGATATATATAGTTATAAATTATGTATGTATACATTGATAATTGCATATTGTACACATGTTTTAATGTAGTCATCTAATTTTCAAATTTTGGTTCTATAAAAGAATGTTTTAAGTCACATGTCTGTAAAAAAAAATAAAAAAAGTTCAATTAGAAGATTTATTTCAAATTTTCACCCAATTTGTATCAATTAGTAATAAATCTTCTCCTAGATGTATGCAGGAGTGTGCATCGGTCAGTTATATTCCAAATAGAACCGAAGTCGAAAAAACTAATTGAACTAAATTTGATATATGGAAAACCGAACCAGATCAAACTGAATCAACCAGTTTGGTTCAGTCAAAAACTGAAAAACCGAATCTAAAAAAAAATAGCTATCCAATTCTCAAATAGCAACAATCCACAATTAGTCAATAAAGCAATTCACAAACTGAATGATACACAAAAAATTAGTCCCAAAAAAGTTAATAACGTTGGTCCCAAATCCTAAAAAAGTATTTATATTGAAGATAAAAGTATTTATATTAAGATAACTCGGTTTGGTTTGGTTCTATTGAACTGGAATATTTAAAATTAAAATCAAATTCGAACCAGTTGAACCGAATAAACTGAAATTTTTTACTTCATAAAACCAAACTGAACTGAAGCTAGAAAAAATTGAACCAAACAAGCTCGGTTTTCGGTTTGATCTGTTTTTTGCACACCCCTAGTTGTATGAGAGATGTATAATAGATATTTTCATATCATTCCCAGTTCTAACATGGAACTATAATCAATTATTCAAGACCCAAACCGAACAGGAACTGATCCGAAACCAGTGGCTCGGTTCCATTTGGTTCTGGGCCAATATTGATTCGGTTCTGGTTCTAACAATTTAAAACCAATAGAGATCGGTTCGGTTCTATTCCAAGCCAAAAATTTATCCGAACCGATCTGTGTACACCTCTACTTGTTGAGCTACTATTGGGCCTTAATCTTAACCCTTAATTACTATTACGATGGAGAGCTAGAATTAAAAGTATTTTAGTTTTATTTTTCATTTAAAAATTCTTGGTTTAGCTTTGAATTATATTAAGGTGTAGCTAAACCCATTGGGATTTAAGAGGATTTGAATATGAACCCTTTGTAATGAAGTTTTTGATGGTATATACTCAATATTTCTATCTTTAAACAATTGTGTTTTTAATTTAGCATACTTTTTATTAAATAGTAACTGCTAATTGGGGATTGCTAGTTATTTGGGATAAAGTATTGTATGCTATTAATTGTTTTCAAAACTAATTCATTTGAAGTGATTGGGGTTTGGGAAAATAAGTAGTGGTTTGGTTCTAGTCTTGAATCCTATCAATTTTTTACAAAATTTGTTTCTTAATTAAAAATTGATTTTAATTCGCAAATAGAATAACGTATAGTTCTTAGTTTTTTTTTTTTTTTTTTACTTTCCATATATATATAAATATTCCCTACAACTTTGAAATGAATTAACCCTTATGTTACATTACGATTTTGCATCTATAGGAACAAGTTCACAAAACATTAATCCAGAAAAGATAGTCTCTGGTACACTTCATTTCTCAAATGAAAAGTTTGTAACATCGGTCCTTGTATATCTCTAAATTTTTAGAAATCTTGTGAAAAATGCTACAGTTGATTTCTGAGTTAGAAATATACTTTGAATAATTATATGCATACATACTCATGTTTACGTGCTTTCAATATACAATATCATATACCGTGATTGTTACGTCTTGTAGACTACTCTTATATTTATGGAGGAGATCCGCGTTAATTATTTCGCCATCCAAATTTATGTACAAAGTTTGTACATATTACTATATTAGTATGTAGGGTTATTATTAATCACCCCATAAGGTTTGCCTCATTATCAGTCAGCACCCATTAATTTCAATTTCAATCAATTAAGTATCTTAGGTTTTAGTAAACTATCAAAGAGCATCATTTATTTTTTTTGACAATATTGCCCTTTGTAATGAACAATAAAGTAGCAGGCGATATTATATTTATAGTTAGTTGTTTAATATGCCATAAACGATAGTATATATATTAATAAAAAACATAAAATAAAGCAAAATTAATGAATATATATTACAAATATCTAAAAATATACCAAAAGTAGAATTCTAAAACACAAACAAAACAGTCTTATTTATAGTCATATGGAATTTGCAAACCAAAAATTTATCCAGGTATATAAAATGAGTGTTTTGGTAATCTCATAATTTGCTTCACATTTAAAATATCTAATTTTTTTTATTTTATTTAATAATTTAAGATATTATCTTTGTAAAAGAAAAGTAAAATAGAATCTCGTTCTTATTGTTATTCTCTACTATAAGTATTAAGTTATTTATATTCTTATATTTTTTAATTTAATATTAATAACAATAGGAGATTAAGTCTACATATTAGTTAAAAGGGTAGGATAAAATAAAATTAATGAAATATATAATTAAAGGGAAAATAGTCATAAAAACTCAAAATTAGGACAAAATGTGCTTATTGATAATTTATTGAAACCTGAAGTACCAATTTATCAAAATTGAAACTAGCGCATGCATCAATGATAATGGGACAAATTTCATGGGTGGTTATTAATAATTACTTTAGTATGTATATATATCCTTACTTATATACTATTCATAATTTCTCTATTAAAATATTATTTTTTCCCGCAAAACTATAAAACCATAATTAACATCAGAAAAAAATATATTTATTTATATATTTTATTGGACTCTATATATAATTATTGCAGTAATTTTTAATAAATTTTATAGAAAGATTAGTGTGAAAATTCTAGTAGCAAAATTGGCTTATAAGAAGTGAGACGTACACAATAAATGAGAAAAATTATGAATGCTCTAGTAGTTAAACTTTAGTATAGTCTCTATAAGTTGATTTTCATTAGGGCCAAAAAACTTATAATGAAATTGTTAGTATAGCCCACTACAAATTCATAATACATGAATCCAGAAAAGTTAATATACGGTAAGTAGATTTACTTTTTTTTTTTTTTAATACTGTGTAAGTTGATTTACTTATTTATAATATCTCTATTAAGTAGATTTAAACATGTTTAAGGGCCAACAAACTGATAGTGAAACTGGCTAAACAGCCTATCATTGGCCGAAAACCAAAACTGGAAGTTAAGCTTTCATTTCTTAAGTAGTTATTTAGCTTCCTCTAATGACATGGAAATGAGAAATTGTCATAGTTAGTAGTTGTGAAACATTTGGATTTGTTTGATTCGTAATTTTTAAGCAAATAAGACAGTTTCTTTCCCACTCAGAAAAATACGCTTATTTTGGTCAAAACAACAAATAAATTTAACTTAGAAACCGAGCCGTCAAACACAGGTCAGCTTTTAAAAAAAAAAAACATAAAAAATAGAATTTATAAGCTACAACCAAACACGCCCATATGTCACTGATTTCTTGTGGAAACATAAATATATTATAAAAGTTTTTGTAGTACCAAATGGGATTAATTTCCTTCTACTCTTGATATAGAAATTTTAATCTACAAGCCAGGGTTAAATTTTCTATACGTACATGCATAGAAATTATTCTTGAATCAATCATAGCCACATCATCTCATATACTTTTTTTTTCACCTGAATTTATTGTATAAATATAAATTTTCTATTCCAATTACGTCCTGTGATTAAAAAAGTGTTATGCTTGAATTTGAATGTAGTTGAAACCCATCAAAAGTCCCTTGAAAAAGCACACGAAAACTTAGTGGCTTTTGCTTTTCCATCATGTCTGTTCGGTACATAATTGACATCCCTTAACCAACATGACAACAATTTCAATTTTCAACATCAAATTAGATGGGCACTTAGTGAAGTCATGTCGAAGAGATAAATTTCAACGCACATCTAATGTCACAAACAAGCAGATTTGGATATATGACATAAAACATGGGCTTGCTTGCATAAATTCATATACGCATCATACCCCGGAGGTGCAAGGAAACTTCTCTATGAACCTTCTCTCTCATGTAGATATTAGTTTTTTTTGTGGAAAAAGCGTTTTATCTAGGCACGGGATGAACAAGAACAGTTTTCAACAAATGAACCGCCACAAAAATTTTTGAGTGAAGTTTCTTTCCACCGTCGTTACACAGATTTGGTACACAATCGCTTTTGTATGCATAAGACTGTCAATAAATACACGTTTGCGTACCAAATCTCTGCACCATTGCTCGCGGAAAATTTACTTACTGAGCTTTTATGCGAACAAAACCTAGCTAGCAATATTGAACAATGAGTCCTAACTACTTTAAAAAAAAGATAAAACATAAAAAAGCATTTGTATGCATAATACGTAGCTACATAGCAGTCATTCCTTTCCATGCCATTGAACAAAAAGGCATGTAAAGAAGTTCGACCCTCCGTTTTATGTACAAGTTACAACAAATAAATGAACTCGAGCATGCGTATTAGATGCCTTATAATGAAATTTTTTTTCTTTGGCTAAGCAATGAGTATGAATAATATCATTTATTTTGGAAAAACCAAGTTATGATTCGGTACTAATTCAACACCAGCAGCCCTCTACTCATCGGATACCTTGAAAAATGTGTAGGATAAGACTATGTTATTGATACCGTCCATCTTTGGATCTGTTTCAAACTCGGGGTCTATGTAGAAGAACACCTACAATTAAAAGACACGAAGTAAAATGAGGATTGTTAAATTACGTCTACACATGCGTAAAACATATGCAAAAAAAGGAGTTTGATAAAGGTAGAGAATAGTTACGGGCATGTCAATCTGTTCTCCAGGAAGAAGACGCTGTTCCTCGAAGCAAAAGCACTGTATCTTGTTGAAATAGACTGCAGCCTGAAATCACAAAGGCATATAACAGAGATGATGGGAATTTAAGAAATTCAATAATTCATCACTAGATAGACAGATTATACTGTGCGCAGATACATATAGATTGCATATTTCATAATTGAGAAAAAAATACCACTAAAACTATGAGCCATACAGCCCGGTTGGTGTCAAAGTCTTCTCCTCGGACAACAACGAAGAGGTATGGTTAGCAGCATGGAAATTGATCTTCGAAGAATGGTAGTTTTATACAAATAAATGATGGGACCTATTCGGTACATGCTTCCAAATTCAACTATCAAAACGGGAGAACATACTTAAGAAACAGAAGTGAGAAAGTGCAGAACCTTCACCTCTAGCATTATTCAATTGAGGGCTCACAACGCAAAATGATACATGATGTGGAAATGAGAACA
>MKEJ01057226.1:0-17055 GCA_001753735.1 Embelia ribes
CCAGTTTGTACTTCATATTGCTCGTAACCCGGTTTTTCACGAACGGACAAAACGTATTGAGATTGATTGTCACCTTGTTTGTGATAAACTTTGGTTGGGTCTCATTACGCCTCTCTACACTCCTACATATCTTCAATCGGCTGACATTTTCCCCAAGCCCTTAGGATGGGATCTCTATCAGTCTTTTACGTGCAATTTGGGCATTACAGATCTTCATGCTCTAACTTGAGGGGGAGTGTTAAGTTGTCATATTTTATATCCTTGTTCTGTTAAATGTAATTATGTAGTGATCCATTTTTAGGTTTATATATTTTCCTCTTGTACTCATTATTGATATATGAAAATTCTAGTGCCTCTTTGACAAAGTTAACACTATTCAGTTTAGATTTAATATTGTTGTTTTTGAATTAGGAGTACAAAAATATATCAGCAAAAGCGTTTGTCCAATATCCTCCTCCACCTCCGCCTTCGCCTCCGCCTCCGCTCTTTATGCCACTGTTGCATGCCTGCAATTTCCTTGCAATTTCCTGTATAAAAAGTTGAGCTTTCTTGTTTCAACATTTTTGGGAATTTTGAATAATTGATTAGCTTAAGATTTGAACATGTTTTTGTTGCAGTGCATTATGCAGTTCCAAGTGTCAAGCTTTTCATGCCAAAAGCTCATCATCAATATATATATTTTGCAAATGTAGATTCTAAGTGTCCTAAGTTTTCTGAATGTTTTGTTACCTTTTTCATCTCATTTGTGTTTTCAAAACTCAAAACAATGAAACTTATGAGAGAGCTTCTATGGTCACTTTCGATCTTGCTATTGATGATTATTTTTTAAAACTGTGAAATTACTTTTTGTAGGTTCTTAAAAGACATTGCTTTTCTAAAATTGAATTTGTGTTTCTCTCCCTCCTTTGGTAGTGAATGTGTTCAAACATTAGTGTCGGAGTTCCCATAGATATCATATACAGAAGAAGTTCCTCAGTGAACTCATTATATTTGTTACAACATGTTGGTTTCGTAACCAGATAAAAATATTCAGAACCATATCTGCTTATAGCTGATTTCGTAACCTTGGTAGAATTGAGAAAAATCCTGAATTGTGGTTTATAGTAATTGATTATTGTAATAGTTTCTCTTCAAAATTCTTTAAATGTTGAGTCCATGGTCTATTGTGTATTTGAGTTGTAGTGATCTTGTTTTACATTCAGAAGTGAGGTTGTATTAGCATAAAAAATGATTCTATTTGTAGATTAGCACTTATATTATTTGATTTGATATATAGCATAATGTTATGTTTTGGGATATTATGTAATGATTTTATTGTAGATTGTCCTGCACATCTGTATTTGATTGCCTCAACCACTTCATCCTCTCTCCCCACTGATCGAAGTGCTATCAGGTACTTAGTCAATATACAAGATCCATTTTAACGATATATGTTTCGTCGTGTTTAAATTTATAATTTTAAATATGAATTATAAAAATTAGTTAATTAGATTGTCGTAAGGATGTTTGTCATATTAGTATCTAATTGTTTAATGTTTGTTAATTTTAGGATTTGTCAATATTTAAAAAAACACATAAACTTTATCTAGGCCATCATCCCAAATAAGAAAGAAAAATAAAAAAGAGAAAAACAAAAACAGAGCCATCGCAATTATTATATCCAATTTTGATAATTTAGGGTTTGCACTTAATGCTTTTCCCCCCTACAAATACTTTATAATCTCTACATCTGATTGTAATTGTGTTATTTATTTTGCTCTCCATGATTAATTGATTGCGACTTTATTTTTTATTTTAAATTTTGATCAAAATTATTGTTTACTTGTGATTTCTTTATAATGGGGACATAATAGTAAAGGGTTTTCAGCAATAACTTTTATATGATTATCGAAAATTGATATAAGAATTTAGCATTGTTATTTATATTGTTCATTGTTCTTTAGGGTTAGGTAACAATATTTTGATATCTTTATTTGGTGAAGAGGAATTGATATCCTAGGAACTTCAGGCGTGCCAATGGATAGAGCACACGCATGAGAAAGAGAGTTGCTTTTGTAAATTTTACAATGAAGGCGGAGAGAGGTGAGATCCTACAAGTTGGGTTTTGTTCAATTCTATAGAGCAAGAGAGATGCAAGGGTCCATTAAGCATATTGTTTATAAGAGAGCATGAGAATGTCACATAGATAGAGCACACGATTAATAATAAAGGAAATAAAAATAAGGACAAAAAAGGAAAAAAAAGTGTAAAACATGTCGGTGCTTTTACAGTAGAAAAAATATTTTAGCACAACTCTTTCTCTCCAAGTACTATCAATCTCCATATCAATTTCCTTTATATCAGTGTATATTTGTTCTTAATTGAGGTGATTTTTCTTCACTGTCCTATTCATAAATTAGGATTTGGATTTTACCCATAAATAAAGTGAAAATCTTATAGCTACTCGTCGGTTATTTTGATAGATATTTTTGCTAATTTTTCAGATTTGTCAAAACTTATGTGCATGTGATTTGTTTAAATTACATTGCTATATTCGTATATAAGGATGCATGTTTAAGTGATGATTGAAGTAATTTGTAAAAAATATGAGTTTAAATATAATGCTTTAAATATAGGTAAAAGATTTTGAGGAAAAAATCATTCATTAAAAGAAAAATATTATGCTTGTAAGACGAAGTTTTGTAGAAATCAATTTTCATATGCTAATATAGGATTTTTAGGTTGATAGAACTATCTCAAATTATATAAGAATTTAGTATTATTATTGAAATTATTCGTTTCTCTCTGTCATATGATAGCAATGTTATGTAATTTAGGGTTAGTTAATAATACTTTGATAGTTATGTTTGTGGATTGTGGGGATTTTTTAATCTTTTTTTCTAGATCTATATGTGTCAAATGGTGAGAGTTTTAATGTATATATCGTTATTTTGATAGCTAAGGTTGATCGGCATATATTGCGATCTGGTGGGTTCTAATGTATGTAGTGCCCCAATCAATTGTTGCCTATACAAGTTATATTTACTCCATCGTGTATTTACCCAATTTTTCTTTAATTAATGAATTTTTGTTTAGCTTTATCTATTTTTCTAAAAAAATTTGGGCTCAATCTCAGGAAGGATTGATAACCATCATCAAGAAATTTAGTACAATGTCCTCATAATTCCCTTGGTTATATGCACAATGATTAGTAGTACTCAATGATATTCTTATAAATCATAGTTTCGAGAAAAAAGTTTTTGAACCATATCCAAATGTATAACTGTAAAATTGTTAGTTTTTCATTGATTAAATTTCTATGATTAGGGCTTTACTAACTATGAAAGTGGGTTATAAACAAATTTAATATAATTGTTTGGATTATGATTTCGCCAAAACATAATACTTTTATAAACAAAACATAGTACTTTTATAAACAAAACATAGTGGTGCAAAAGAGCGCTTTTATAAAAGTTTGGATTTTAATTTTATCATTTGAATTGAGTTAATTTTGGTTTGAGATTTTTTTTTTCCAGGCTAAAGGTATGGACCTGGTGAAGCGAGTCCATGATTGCTTACCAAACTCCTAAGTATTTACTAACACATTCATATAACTAAAGAGTAAATTATCAAACCTTCAGACATATTAAAGGAAATAAAAAATTACGCTTATAAGACTAGCCATATATCTATATATCCACATGTAATTTCTGCTTCAATCGAAAGGAAATGAATTTATTAGTGAGAATCACAACTTTCGCATAATTGGCACTGGATATTAATATGGCTCCAATGACCTCTCTGACCAACGTTACTACATTTATTGGTATGAATGATAGAAGGTAAGCAATTGTAAATATTGGGATAATAGTAGGTGTAGACTCTTAGTCTATATATGACCTAAATTGACATATTAGAGTTGCCCTCTACATATAAACTTGAGTCAATAATAAAAGAGAGGCAAAATCATTCATCTTTAAGGATAATTGATTATGTCATTTTTGCATAACAAAAGTAATTTTGGAAGTGTGATTATGAGATGTCCATAATTTGGTGTTATATCTTATGCCTCGATTTTTGAAAAATAACAAAAATGATCAAAGAAAGTGAAGAAATGACTTAAATATATTAAGCATATGAAGTACAAGAATATAACTGCTAATAAGTCTCTAAATTAATAATTGGAGTTGTACAATTTTAAAATTACAAAGCACAAAATATGTCTAAAGATAGATATTTTCGAATCTCATCATACAACGAGAAAAGTATCCCATAAGTGTGTATCGGAAACCAGATATCATATAATAAGTTTGTGTTACCAAAATGGGCTAACTGTGGTTTGGAAAAACTTAATTACACTAGTAAAATGGGTTTTTAATTTATCTTTGTTTTTGTTCAAAGATTTTACACTTTCAAAAAATATTTTCACCCCAACTCACAACTGTTTCATTTTCAAGGCTTATGTTTTTCCAACTTTATAAAGAAAAAAAAAAGGATTAATGAATTTGCCTAAAAACTAAAACCAAAAAAAGCACAAATTATTTAAAAAAGAAAAAAGAAAAGCACTTTTACCTTCCCCAAAGGGTATCGTTTTTAAGCAAATAAGCTAACTTATTTCTAATTACGAAAAAGACTGAATACATTTAGTTTAAAACTTTCAGTTTATTTAGACCAAAATAACAAATAAACTCAACTTAAAAATTGAATAGCCAAATGTTATTCAGGTTTTTAAGTAAAAAAGATAAAAAGCTTGAGTTTCTAAATTGCAACCAAAGAAAAGATTACCGTAAGTCTGATTGCAGTGATAAGAAAATGCGGTGACACGTTTAACGATATTGTCGGACAGGCCGATGGGTCGGGAACTTGCATCTTTTACCCTCCTTGCATATTCTTTGAGGTCTCCAAACAAAGGCTTGTAAAAGTTTCCCTTAAGCCCTTGTTGCCTTAGAATTTTCTCTAGCCTCTTTGGCCTTAACCACACCCAATTCAACACCCTCAAAACTACCCATATCACAATAACCCAAAATCCCATTGCAATTGAGTTGTATAAAATTTCCATGTTACTTTTGAGAAAGAGAGAGATTATACGCAAGGATCTCACTTTAGGCCTTGTGTATAAATAATAAATCAAATGAAACTAGAAAAAATAAGTATTACATAATATATATGATAATAGGTAGCGACTACGAATGCGAGGAATATGAACACGGACAAAATAATCATACATTGCGTATATTTTTTATAATAATAATAGTCAACTCCTCAGTTTTTAACTACGAGGAGGAGTATGAATGCGAAAAAAATAATACTAAAATTGCAGGGAATATTATTTGCTGGTACGCTGACGGATTCCTTATCGGCACATCTATTTGATTGTAATATAAAGATCTCAAACTCGGTTTGTCAACGAAATTACAAACGAGTTTTGTGGTTGGACGTAGAACTCGCTATCTTGCGACTATATCAAACACATTCGGTTGACCCGAAATGGGAACTGCATAATTTTTAATTTCGACCTTTAATCCGAAAGGAATTAACTAAAGTTTAAAACTACTAGCATAAGAAATCAAGGAAATGTATTCAGACCAAAATAAATAAATAAATTACAATTGCATATCGGAGATTTCCATTGTGACTTGGGACGTATAATAGGAGCGATACAAGAGTTCGAACCTAGAAGGAAGCCTTATACTAACCAATTTGCGAGACTATCGATGGAGACCGTTTAACATCGAACTTTAATTAATTTTAAAGAAAATCTACTATTAATTCCTACCGATCTAAGATTCTTCATGAATTTTTAAAATATTATTGCTATCAACATAACTTTTTTAAAAATATTATCATTTAAAATCTTCATGTACCTAAATTTAACCTAAATATATCATATTTTTTTAAAGATATTATCGTAATAAAATTTTCAAATACATAAAATTCATGAAACATTTTTTCAATAAATCCGTTCCATTTGGAACGTTAATGTCACATCAAATGCATGAGAAAATTTGCAATTACTCGAGTTTAATTGCAAAACAAGAGGTTACCCGAATGTTATGTTTTTACCAATTTTTATTATTTTGAAAAATAAAAATAAAAAATAAGATTAACTGACATTTATTGGAAAATATTATTACTACAGAAAAGTGGGTTTTACTTTTCCAACACTTAACACCAACAAATTTGAGGGGGGAAAATTTTAAATATGCAACTAATTATATTTAATAAGCGAAATTAAAATTTTCCGGATAATTGGGCTTCCATTCAAACCGTGAGCTCCCAAAAAATCTATAAAATTGCAAATTAATCTGAAGATAATTAGGAAATTATTTCCGTCCAACTCTTAATACCAAAAACTGAGTGGGGAAAATACGAAAAAACTGAGATTATTGTAAAATTTTCCAGATAATTAGGCTTTCATCCGAATTATAAATTCCGCCAAAAAAAATTAATGAGTGAAATTAAACATTAACAGATAATTAGCCTTCCATTCGGATTGTAAATTCGGCAAAAAAAAAATATATTCATAAAATTAAGCCGAAATTAAATAGTCAAACTGGGTTTTCATTTTAACTCATAATACCCAAAACTGAGAGGGAAATGCCCAAATTTTGCATTTAATTCAATTTATAAAACTGCAAATTCCACAGGCAAGAAAACACTAAAATTGCAAATTAAATAGACAAAATATTCATACCGGAACGGAGAGGTCTTCGACGGGGAGAGGGTTCGACTCGCCGGCGCCGGAAAATTTCTCTTCTCTCTCCTGAAAGGACGTAGAGAGAGACTCTTTCTCTTCCTCCTCCGACTCTGCTAACTCGCCGTCAAAGTCGCCGTTGGAGAGGTTGAGGAACACGTCGACGGAGAAATCGTCGTTACTGACGCCGTTAATTACGCCGTTAACGTAGATGAAATCGTCAATTAACGACTGCTGAAAGGCGGATTCGGAGAGGAAGCTCGATTTCTTCAGCGCTCTTGCCTCAATGCACTCCATTAATTTAATTAGAATTTAATTAAAGGTCGATTTAGAGGGAGGATTAATGGGATAGATATATATATATATATATGCGCTATATATGCATGTATGTATATGGTTGTGTGTGGGAGGAAAGGTAAAAGGAGGCAAATGGAGAGAGAGAGAGAGAGAGAGAGAGGTAGTTCGTGGGTGAAAGTAGTGCTGGGTTGATGGATTTTGTTGGCTTTATTATTTTCTTTCTTCTTTTTTTTTTCTCCTTTTACTTTTGCTTTGGCTCCATATTTTGCTAATATAAATTTTGAAATTTGAATTCGCTTTCTTTGCAAAGAGGGGAAAATTAAACTGATAAATATTTTATACATACATGTTTGTAGAATTTTTTTACATAATTCTATTATGAATTGATGTGAAGGAGAGTGACAACAACTTATAGTAATATGTAAAATTCAGAATTAATAGTCTTTTTTATGTTTGTCAAATATTGAATAAAGATACATAGAACAATCCTACGTATCTATATGTATAAAATCTGTATTCAAATTAAATTATTAATCACTTGATTCATGGATTGCTTTAATTATTATCGATAACAAATGGCTGATTGCAGCCCACAATTGTCGATTGTATTTTTATTTGTAATGAATATTTACAATGTACTAATATGTTTAAATTTATTAATAATAATTTTTATTGCAACATGATTTCATAGCGCAAAAAATATGTGAGTAAATTGTGATTTAAAATTAAAGTAATGGACGATGTTACTTTTTAGTGGGAAATTTTGTGATAAAGGAAGTTACTTTTCACAAAATTTAGATGCAATGTATATGTATGTACTTTCTCTACCTGAGTTTAATTTGAAAAATAAAAATTGCATAATTTTATTGCCGTTTCTTAAATTGAAAATGATTCATATTTTCTTTTAACAACATCCCGCAAAATATTGAGATTGAGAATATGTGGACTTTCTAAATATAATTTATAAATATATACTACCATTGTTGCATAAGTTTTAGGAGGGTGGAGACGTTAGATGCAGAAATTTTACAATAAAATAAAAACAAACTTATTTGACATTTTCATTGTTTTCTTATTTCCGTGAACAAACTTATTTAACATTTTCATTGATACATACATGTACGTAGTAAATTCTTACATATATTTAATTATAATTGATGCATAAAAAAAAAAGATTAATTATACAAAAAAAATTTATTTATTAATAATAATTTAATTTTTTTTTTACATATCAAATAATAAATTAATTTATGTAAAATTTTCTTACATATATTTATAAAATTCTTGTCCACTCAGTTATATTGGTTTTCAACAAATTAGTTTGACGTGAATAGTCAAAAATTGGGCATTTGGCAGTGAATGGAGAGAGGGAGAGAGAGATGACTATTGTATTCTATTCTATTCTATTCTTGCTTGGATTGAAGCCACCTTGTTTAGTGTTGGCCTCCACTTTCGACCGAACCCACTGCTGTCTTGTGTTATATATTCTACTAGCTTATATATATATATATCTATATCCAAGCTGACAAGTATTTTATTATTTAAGCAAGTTATGGTTATACATTTTTCTATTTATTTTTAATTGTTAATATTGTTAAAGCATATAAATTAAAATAATTATTAATTGACTTCAATATTTTTTTAAAAATAATATTTTACTTTATTACCCTTCATTAAATATTCAAAACATATAATTATAATCAATTAATAAGTGTACAATTAGAAAAATATTAATTAATGCTTAATTGGTTTTCTAAATTGATAATTAAAAAATGAATGGAAAAAAATCTATAAATCACAATTAAAAAGAAATGATTGAGATTTTAATAAATATAAGCGTGTAAAAAATTTCATGTGCTACCATTCAAAATACATCACACATAATTTTTAAATAATTGTATTGATATCCACACAAATCTAATATGACATATTTTAAATGATAATATATAAGAAAATTTTACATACTTGTATATGTAAAATCATAGTTCTAACTTTAAATTGTATGTACATTTAGACTTCATTTCAAGTGATTTACGAAGTATATTTATGCTTCTCGTGGAGAGATATTTGAATAAGATGGCCACAAATCGAGTCGAACAAAACTTTGGATGTTGGAGGTTCATTCATCGAAAAAATATTTGGCTTGAGCTCGACTCAATTCTTTAACATTTGAGCTGGACTTGAGCCTAGCTTGCATAAACGGAGCCAAGCTTAAACAATCTACGAGCAGTTTGATTTGTAGTCAATATTTATTACATCTCAACTCATTATTGATTTTTCATTTAGACTTTTAGCTGTTGGTTTGGAATTTTTTGTGGGAATTACATGATTGATAATTTCGGAGTCAATTTCGAACTCAAAAAGTTAAAAACATTTATGTATGCATTTTGGTACTTGAAATTAATGGAGATGAATTAGATTTTAATTGAGAGGTTTTGATATTTTCGTAAGATAGATTTTTATTTATTATATTAATTATATAATATATATATATATCGTATAACTAATATAATAAATAAAATTCTATATTTTATTATACACGCACGTGCACACGCAAACACAAATTTATATTTATAGTATTATATATTGGACTTATTTTGAGCAGCTCGTAAGCCTAACAAGCCAAGCTGCTATATGCTCAAGCTCAGCTTGTTAACACCATCAAGCTCATAATTCAGCTCGAGCTCGGCTCATTTACTTTTGAACTGAACTCAAGCCGAGTATTTATTAAGCCAAACTTGAGCAACTTGAGAGTAGCTTGACTTATTGTCAGTCCTACTTATAAGGCGAACACATCTTACTCTGTAATCATATTATTCAATTAGATCATGTTCTTAAATGTATTAGTCTCAAAAACACAATCTCAGAACTACAGAGGGTGCAACCTACTTCTCTCCATTTACGAATAAAACTCTCTCCATCTAATCTTAATAGGTCATTTTTTTTATTTGTCCCATATTGTAGACTAATTTTCTTATTTAAAATATAGTCAAAATGAATATTTTAATTATGTATTTTCATTAAATTCATTTTTTGTAAACAAACAAGAATTTTCACTTTTTCAATAAAGGGTATGTCAGTAAAATAAATAAGAAATTAAATATTCTAACCACTTTAACTATTTTTTTTTTAATCCGAGTGAAAATAAAACTAACATATTAATTTGAGATGGACTGAAGTAACAATATATCTCATTTTTGGTTAAAAATGGCACATTATTGACTTTAACAAATGTAATCGTTGTAAAGTTTAGTAAATGGCTATTTTTTTTTATCTTTACAGTATTCATTAGGGGATAACATTAAGGCAAAAGTAAATACGGGTTAATTTTATCATTTATGTTTTATTCAAATTTTAAAAATTTACTTTCTGACTTTATCTAAAAACTTGTATTTATATTCAAAATTTAAAAATTTACTTTCTGACTTTATCTAAAAACTTGTATTTAATTTAGTTAAAATATATAAAAATTTGTAGACGAAGTGAGACGTTTTTCAAACCAAGCATGGTGTGAATTGAATACATGACAATGAAGCATTGACAATTTTTACATGGAAGGATTGACGTTTAGACTTTAAGAGACAAAGCCAAACCAAGAATAGAACCAAAAAACATGGTAGGGTCACCACAAAAGTTGGATAGAATAAATTATTGAAGTTTTATAAAAACATCTTAGCACAATTTCATCTCTATCTACTTTTATGGGGGAAAAAATTCTCTCCAAATTTCCACTCTCTTTATTGAGTTTGGAACCTTGAAAAGCACACCTCTATCTTTAGCATCGAGGGATACTTTTCTCTCCATGAGAAGGAGATTAACAAATGTTTTGTAATTTTTTTTTGTCAAAAAGAGGTACTAGTACACTAGTACATCAACTATTAAAAGTATTGCAAAGCAAAGCGAAGGGCTCAAAATTTTCAAATATAGGATCAAGACCTACTAATTTGAATAGAGGCTATTCTTTTTCGTTTTCAAAATAATTTTGATATGAACTTCATAAAAGAATTAACCATTGAGTTCCTTATCCCCTTTGATATCACAATCATATTTTGTATTAATACGGCTTTCCCACTTTGATCCGCTAATTTTGACTTTAATTTGCATCATTGATTTCCCACCAACATAGTGGGGGTCATGTCTCTCTCCACCAGCTCTCACTGTTTTAGTCTCATATGACACCACCAAACCAATTTTGTTTTCAAAACCCAAGAAAAGTACCAACAAAATGAAAACAAGTGTGATTTAAAATAAGAAACAAAATCACTTACCTTTCCTCGTGGTCTCTAATTGGAATCCACAGCGGTGCCTTTGTGGGATAATGATTTACAAGTAATCACAAATAACACTATCAAGTTCCATATACATAGTCCACACTTTCTCAAGATCTAGATTAACCTTATCCTCATTCTATAATATTTCGAAGTTTAGATGTCACAAATCACTAACTTGTGCAAAAGTTTTAAATGGCTTATTGAAGAATTTATATTTTGGACGATTTGTAATCATTTGTGCATATAAAAAAGCTTAGTCACTTAGCACGGTCTGAAGTTAGTGATATTACGTTGATAATCAATAACTTTTTAACATAATCTTTCAAAATACGCAAAGTAACTAGCTTAGGTAAGAACTAATACTAACAATAAAACAATTTATACATTCATTTATAGATAATGTTAATGATTGCTCTAGGATTTAGTTAAAAAATATTTTGGGAAGATTACACTTTCCCCCATAAGGTTTCTGAAAATGTCAGAATACCCCCTAAGGTATCTGAAATTACATTTCCCCCCTGAGGTATGTGTGTTCATTACACTTTATCCCCAACGTTTTGGGAGTAAAAGTGAAAATTAGGTTCAAGGGCTATCAGTTATTCTTTAAATCACCAAATTATCCTTTACGTAGCACCCATTTTCTATTTTATTTTAATTTCTTAAAAAATAGATTGTATAATTATATATATATATATATAATATTTTCCTTAAACTGTGATGTATTTCTATAATTTTCACAAGTATTGGCTTAAAATGAAAATGATAAGATATTAAAATGAAGGATAAAATGGTATCTTACCATGCATGCCAAACTTGCATTTTGACGTGGGGGAAAAATGTAATGTCAGATAACTCATGGGGTATTATGAAAGATTCAGAAACCTCGTGGGGGCAAAGTGTAATGTACCCAAATACTTAATATGTTAAGAGAATGAGAGTTAAGTACTTTCTATACCATGTTGTACTGTCTGAGTACAAAATCAAAACAATGTCATTTTTTTACTATTGTACGTAATTATATTTCTGAATTAATTTTAACAATACGACAATTGCTAAAAATATTTTATTTAATGTCATGCATTAAAATAACGGAATAAACAATTAAATCTTAACATGTTTAATACTTTTTAATGCTCTACAAATTAGTGAATAATCTTTACATCATAACTAATCTAATAACATCATTTTGTACCAAAATTTGTACATTAATTATTTACAAAATTTTATATGCATACAAGTCTATCAATAAAATCGTGCTTATTGACGTATTCCACGCTTGTATATAAATGTATATATTCGTGTATATAATATAAAACATGCACATTAGCCGTCCTACCGGCTGCCTAATTTTCTTAATTCTTGGTCAACCGTCTCAAACACTACATGTTCCACCAATGTCTTCATCTTTTTTTAATGTTGACCCTTTCAATTTTATTATTATTTCTTGTTTTTTTTTTACTTAGACTACTTTATTTTTTAAACGAAGAAAAAGCTATAGAGTGACCGTGAGTACTCGTTATTAAATAGTAAACCACTAGTAAAAAAACAAGAAAAGTAAACACTGAGAATCTGCCCCACTTGTCCCATTCATAGATTAAAATATTTTATCGAATAGTGTAACTTAGAAATAAGGGATAAAGAGAGGATCCAATAGTATACCAAGGAATAAAGCGGTCGTTCACATTCTATTGTATTCGTTGAATATCACGTTCACTTGCACTTTAAAATGTGAGTGTTCTCACATTTCATGTTTTTTTTTCTTTTTTTTTTTAGTATGGAAAGACAATTCATTCCAAAAATTAAGTCCTCCAAAAATGAGTTACAAATTTGGTGAGGTAAATCTTCAAAACTGTTTTCCAAATCAATCTCTTTGGCTAATTTGGCGAACTCGTGAGCAACCTTATTCCCTGATCTACCAATATGAGAAATCTCGATAATATGTCATAACTTATTAGTAGCTTAAACTTGAATCCTATCAATTTAGTTTAGAAGGGAAAAATTACTTAAATTAAGTGAATTTGTACAATTTTTTTCAATTAATACGAGATTCGTTTCGAGAGATACTAAGCCTGCTTTTGAACCAGGCTTGCCAAATCAAAGATGACCTTGAAATTTAGAATACAAATCAACACACGTTATCGACAATTAAAAATCTTGCTTAGCAGCATAGTGCGTAATCACAGTACTATTTTTGGAACAAGCAAATGGTCGCACTCATCAAATTTAGTAAATTTATGAACTACAACACAACAAAGATTAAAAAGGAAAATAACAAAAGCCATCGATCATCATCGGTGTTAGTCCATATTCTGATTCGACAGTGATGTGGCAACTGTCTTGCGAGAATAAACCAGCATCGACAATGCATAAACCAAGGAACAAACCAATGCACAGAATCTCCTTCGAGATAGAACACAGTTAAAGGAACTACACTGGTCTACATAGTTTCAAAATACTAAATCTTTTTTTTTTTTTTTTGGGTCATATGATTATGTAAAATTTAAGAAGACTCTAAGATAAGGCCACTAGTTTCATGAGAAAGAGATAAATTGTGGTTGTGTTCTCCTTCATATGTAACAACGAGCATATTTGGATCATCCAAAGCCCTCTCCACGTGCTTTCTTGCAGGGCAACCCCTCAAGCTACTGCATTTGTAATAGCCCCTGCGACATTTACACAAAAATACAAAATTATAATTATTTTATATAATAATAAATAAAGAAACGAAACTCTGTTTATCACAGTAACAGAGATAATTAACTCATTGATTAACAGGGATAAGCGATACAGTCTCAGGATCGGGTAACACATACCTAGGGTGCGGAGAGCCCTTAATGGGCTTTTGGCCGTATTTTCTCCAAGAGAAATCATCGGGTGGTATGTCCGACATTTTTGAACTTATGGCCGGCACTCTTACAACTCTCTTCACTCGCAGCTTCCTGAATTTATGTAATTATCAAGAATATTAGTACGTGATCTAAATATTAAACAACTTAATAGCAAGTTGTTTTAAACGTGATTAGAACAATTATTTCAATTTAGAAAATTTGAAACATATATACAATTTTAAAGCCGGCAACTATATTAGACAACAAACTAGTAACTTGACAAAAGAACGAGACTTATTTCCCCAGAAAATAGAGAGGCTATTTTGGAACATGTTTCCCTGCACATTTTGGAAAGTTTATATGATAAAAATTAATTATAGCTATAGTTTATAAATCCCATAGAAAATACGGACATATAATAAATTTAGTAAAAGCCAAGGGGATTACTTACAAGGGTAGAATTGTAGTCATGAGACATCTAACAGTTTTTTTTTTCATCTGAATATAATTCTAATGGGCCAAATTAAAATACAATACAATGACATTAGTGACATAGAATAATGCAATAGCATTGTATTCAACCGAAGGAAAATAATAATTACCTCCTTTTCGAGCAGTGGCAGCGGCCGGACGAGCCGCTGCACTTTCCTGAATTCGGATTCTCCGACAAACACTTCCTTTTAAATGATGACGATGACAGCGGCGGCCTACCAGCAGATGACACGTTTGACAGATACGACGTGTCTCTGGTTGACGTCGACATGAAGGAGTTGGCACCCGAGATTGCGGGGGAGCATGAGAAGCTTATTGTCTTTGGTAGCGAAAGCGGGGGCGGGATCTGCTGGATCGGAGTAGGGCAATAAACCTTGGTATCAGAAACAGAGTCCCCTGTTTCCGCCTCGTCTATGGGTTGAACCGGGGGAAATATCGGGGCCCGCCTGAACCGGGCGTGGCCGGTCCGTGGCCGGTCCAGGAGGGAGATGACACGCCGGAACTTAGTAACGGCCACGTCAGCAGCCGCCCTGCAGTCCTGGTCCAATTCCATTCCCTCTGGTTTGCTCTGTTTTTGCTCTGTTTTGCTCTGTTTTTGCTCTGTTATTAATTTCAGAAGCTTCTCAACGCTCTGTAGCCCGGAGGCGGCCTCCTGAACGACGGCGTTTTGGTCCATCTGAGATTTGAAATTAGGGTTAATGTTTCTGAAATTGGAGTTTAGTGCTAATTCCACGGCCATGGTGGAGAAAAACAGGGGAAATAAGTGAGAGGGTAACACAGAGGCTGCACTTATATGGTTAAATGGTGAGGATCCTCTCTCTCTCTCTCTCTCTGGAATTATCTCTCTCTCTCTCTCTCCGGGTCAAAATGATGCCATCGGCGAGGGTAAGAGGTCAAAAGAAACGAGGTGGTGGGGGAGACTAATATGGAACCTTTGGTCAAGACTTTGGTGGGAATAAATATTGTAGTTATGCATAATGGCAGAAAATATACAAATATTGTCTAGTTATATGTATAGAGGACCAACTATAAAACCTTTGAGCTATTAATTCTTTATTTTTACAAGCCAAATTTTCGTTGGTTAGTTAGCTTTCCCAAATTCAACTTTCAAATTTTGAATTTTTTTATAAAAATAATTCTAAAAACTTATGTTTTTAGTTCTTCGGGTTTTCTTCGGTTAGAAAATAGAAAATTAACATATTTCAAAAAATGAATATACTTTAACTTATTATTCTAAATTATATTTATAACTTATTTTTTTATATCTTGAATCTTACCAACAAATGTATTTTTAAAATTATAAATATGATAATTGTGATTTATTTTTATATTTAAATATTTTATTCTACTAGTGTTTTTTAATTTCTAATTTAAAATATCATAAAAAATTGCTAAATTTTTGGTTACTTTTGTATAAAAGCATATAGTGAGTATTTCAAGAAACGAAGGTTGTGCATATATAGAATACACTTCAATTTATTCTTATTCATATTTTTATTTATATTTTCAAAATTACGTACAAATTTATTTATTTATTTTGTATAATAAAAATAAATTTAAATATATATTGTACAAAATAGTTAGTATTTTATGGTGTAAATTTCTTTTACAATTTTTTGTTTTATGTTTTTACTCTTTGAAAACTATATTTATAAGTTGCTACCAAATAAGTTTTCACATACAGAAAACTAAATTATGAAAAAATCTCAAATGCAATTTTTAAAATAGAAAATTAAAATACTAACCAAACAGTTAGAATTTTATATTTTGAAGTGTCTCCAAAATGGAAGTCCTCTCTAAACAAGAATTGTTTTTCCTGTAATTTACAATAATTATTGCGTTTAATTTCATGACAAATTATTATAAACTAATAACAACTTACTATAAGTATTTTTAATTAATATTAGTTATAATAAACTATCTTTAATTTATATTAATTTTATCCTCAAAATATAATAATTTCATAAAAAAATCTTTTGCATTACAAGAAAAAAAGTTTCTTATATTGAGAGCCAATCCCTCGAAAATTGAATGTGGTTATTTGATTCTGCAAGTGATTTTTTATTAACTTCATTCAAGGCAAACAAATTGTATTATTTGTGGCGAAAACAGAATTTCAAGTAGAAAGGACAAGTCCAATTTTCTTATGTAGGATTTGCGTTTTCTTTTCAAAAAATAGCTATATAATTTGTTAAATTAATAATTATAACAATTATATGGGTCAAATTTATTATTGAAAACTGGCTTATAAGGGGAAGATATAAGGGTTTAAAATTATTATTAATTGACGTAAGATAATATTTAATGTTCTCCCTCACTTGGGACAAATCAAATCTCTTAAAGTCCAACAAGTACATATAAACAAGCCGAAATCAATAATAATTTTTTTTCATTATAGTCAAAAAGATGAGCATTTTTTTGTTGTGATAGCATATTAAATTTATAATTGTAACGACTATATTGGTATAACTCACTCTTAAAAACCAAATTACAG
>MKEJ01057229.1:0-11292 GCA_001753735.1 Embelia ribes
CAACAAGCCTCAAACAACCTGCTAGGAGGCTACTATATACAACAAAAGAAAGTACAGTCTAAAAGAAACAACCGCATGCAACAACAACAATAAAACCAAACTGCACTTCAAGGATAAGTATCGCCACTCTCAGGGCCTATAATGAATATCAACATATATATATATATATATATATATGACAGAAAATTGGTCTAACAAGAAAAAGAAAATGTGGATATTTGGAGGGTGAAGCACTTTGATATGGCAGGGCTACACAGACTTGAGAGTTATTTATCTCTCGAGTAAAGAGTAAAGAGTCCTCTATAATGTAAAGGTGAATCTAGCATATATAAAATTATTTCTAAATTTTTAAATTGTGTTTGTGCGGCACAAAATATATTTCTTATCGTTATATATATTATTTTAATGGATGGTAGACATTCTTTTTCCTATTTCTTGTGTTCGGTTTTACAATATATATGTAATATGTGTATATATGATATATATTATTGTAATTATTTGGGGAGTTTAAATAAAGATTAATTATGTAACTTGTTAAAAAAGTAAGAATTATAACTAATATGTAACTTATTTAAAAGTTGGAAATTAGTACTAATTTGAAAATTCCTTATCACTTTGATAATATTACTAAGTTGGAATTATTACACTTTGAAAAGTATTATTAATAAAAGTATTTCTAAATAATTTTAAAATAAATATAAATAATTAAAAATTAAATAAAAAGTTCTATATAATTAAATCATATTCCACTCCATCTAAAATTCATAAAAAGTTCAACAAAAATTCAATAAAATTAAATCCAAATCCCAATTTCCAATTTCACTCTATCAAAATTTCAAAAAAATAAAATAAAATAACAAATTCAATAAAAAAAACGTTCTATATAATTTTCTTTTTCAAAAAAATAAAAAAAATTTAATCCAAACCCCAATTTCAAAAAACAATTCATATAAATATTTAAAAATTTTATATATTCAACAAAAATTTTAAAAAAAATCATGAAAAACTTCTATAATAATATTCAAAATTTTATATATTCAACAAAAATATTATTAAAAATTCAATTCCACTCCATTTAAAACTCACAAAAACTTCAATAAAAATTTCTATATAAACATTTAAATTTCTATATATTCAACCAAAATTCAATAAAACAATTCATTAAAAATCCAATTCCACTCATCTAAAATTCAAAAAAAAAATTTAAAAAATTCATATAATTATTTAAAATTTCTATATATTCAACAAAAATTCAACAAAGTCGTTAAAAATCCAATTCCACTCTATTGAAAACTCATAAATAATTCAACAAGAATTCCCAATTTTCAATTTCCAATTCCACTCCTTCAAAATTTCAAAAACAATCATAAAATTCTATATAAATATTTAAAATTCATTATATTCAAC
This sequence comes from Embelia ribes, assembly GCA_001753735.1. Lineage (NCBI taxonomy): Eukaryota > Viridiplantae > Streptophyta > Magnoliopsida > Ericales > Primulaceae > Embelia > Embelia ribes. The sequence goes on from MKEJ01057229.1 coordinate 1,408, forward strand.
AAAAAATTTCATAATAAATCTAATTATATTAGTTCAAAAGCTCAAAAAATATTCAACAAAAATTCAATAAAATTAAATCAAAATCCACAATTTCCAATTCCACTTTTTAAAAAATTTAAAAATATACTACAAAAAATTCTATAAATATTTAAAAAATTCTACAACAATTCATAAAAATCCAATTACATTCCATCTAAAAAGTAACAAAAACATTTAACAAAAATTCAAGAAAATTAGACTCAAATCCCTAATTTTCAATTCCATTCCATCAAAAATCCAGTTGCGGTTGAAGTATTAATTTAATTTTAGTCAATAAATTGATGTATTAAAAATATTTAATGCCTCTAACTATTTGATTCAGACTCATTCATGCGTAAATAAATTGAGCCAGGAAAATAAATATGACTATTTAAATATTAAAATCGAATCTAAGTAACTTTCGTCACTATAAGTATTCATACTTATTTGATCAGTTTTAAAATAAAAAAATTTCTATTTTCAAATTATAAAATTAATTTTATACGTTAAATTACACATTGTTCAAATTAAATATTTGATAATTATGCTATTAAGTTATTGTTGGATGTTGATTTTATGTTAATTTAATATTGATGATGTAGCTTTCAAAGTTTTGACCATCCAATTGAATACTTGATCACTAGGGGTGAAAACGAGTGGACTCGAGTATTGATTAAATGGGCACGAATCATTCAAATAATTAAGTACTCAAATTCAGACTCAAACTCGACTCGATTATCATTTTCGTGTTCGAACTCGACTTGATAAAGAGAATCAAATACTCAATAAACTCGATAAATGCCTGATAAAATTATATATATCTATATATATATTACTTTTTATTAGGAAAGAAATAATTGATTACTTAATTAGGGTATTGTTTATTATTATCAATGAACTACGAGACAAATTTAGTTAATAATAATAAGATGATAATTTTATTTTTTTTTAAAGCATATGTATGAAATATTTTATTATATGTATGTTCGAGTTACTTGCGAGCTGACGAATCAAGTAGCTCGCTACTCGAACTCGACTCGAAATTCAAACCAAGTATGTCTAAATACTCAAACTCAACTCGTTTAGTTCACGAGATGAGCTCGGGCCAAGTAATTACTAAGTTGAGTTAGAACTACTCACAAGTAACCCTACTCGTTGCCACCCTAAGTAAGTAAAGTGAACAAATGAATTAAGTCTACAATGCTTTAAAACCTGGCTTGGACTAGTCGATTGAACTGGGACTCGAGTTAGGGTCCGGGCCAGGATGCACTAGTTACCCAGTCAAGAGCAAAAATCAAAATTTTTAAAAAATCGTTGAACCCAACGGTTAAACTGTCATGTTTTAAAACCCAGTAACCAGTTCATTAGTTAAATCGCCCAATTTGTTTGTAATTGAAGAAGGAAAAAATTTCAAATTTCAAATTTCCTAGTATTATTTCCTTCTTAAGCTCTACTAGCCCATGCAAATTAGGAAATGACACTTGAGATGTGAACGAATGAAAAGCAATCAATAGCAAATAAATCTCCAAAAAATCTATATAAATTTGAAAAAAATTAAAAATATTCCTAATCAATCCCTATATATAGTTGGTGTTATAATATCACGGGTTCGTATGTATACAAGAACAAGAAAAAATTAAAATATTTTCAAAGAAAAAATTTAACTTTTTTGCATCAAAGGCACCGATTATATACTATATATAAGATTATGTATATTTTGTTATATTTAAATAATCATTATTCCATTATATACATAATTTTACATCATATTAGCATTAATATAATCATTGAATGTATAAAATTTGTGAGGAATTCTAAATTATCTGTGACAGTTAGTATAAAATATTTGTATATTGAAATAATACAAAATTAAATTTTTAATATTTATTAAATAAATGGTTCAATAACAGTCTATCCATCGATTGAATTAATGTCCCGTGGCCCGATCACTTTTCCGATTCTTTTCCCGGACCGGGTTTCGAAACATTGCGAGCCTATAGTTACTAAAAATAATAGTGGTGCTCTTCTCCGTCTTAATTAGGGGTGAATATTTGGGTATACCCGATCTGAATTACGCGAACCCGAATTAATCGGAAAAAAAACGAGATTCCCAAATCTGAATTACCCGAACTTAAAATTCACGAACCCGAAATTCCCAAACCCGAATTATAAACAAGAAATCCAAACCCGAATCCGAACCGAACCCGAATTAGACTAAATTCCAAATCCGAATTATCCGAACCGAACTCGAATTATATACATAAAACGACGTCGTTTTATATATATATATATATAATATGAAATGACGTCATTTCATTATTCGGATAATTACCGAACCCAAATTACCCAAATTTTTTAAAAAATAAAACCCGAACCAAAATTTCAAATAACATTAATGGGTAAAGTTTATTTTATACTATACTGTTAGTTGTGATCATTGTTTAAATCTTAAAAACTTTAATAGATTAAGATAAATTAAATAGAATAAGATAAAAAAAAATATTATGTTGGGTCGTTAACATCAATTTTTTTAAGTCATTCATTCCGAACAAGAGTTATTTGCTCGTCTTGTAATATATATGTCTTTTTGTAACACTTATATTCATATAGTTATAGATCTACATATATTTTTTTTTATTTTTACTCTAATAATTTCATATTTTCATTTGAATTTCTTTTTCTTATATGTCCAAACTATCAAACGGCTTTCTCTTATTTTATATTCAATTGGCAACATATATAACCTAGCACGAATAACATCATTTTTAATTCTATATTTTCTACATTTCCCACATATCCAATTCAATATACACATCTTTAGCACACTCATCTTGTGTTAATCTTATTTCCTACTAGCTTAACACTCATTTTCATGCAATGAAGATAGTTGTACCACATTTTTATAAAAAAAAATATTTTAACCGTAAAGAAATATTGTGATAATATAAAAATAAAAATACACTTCTCTATTTCATTTATTTTGTTTGGGTTATGCAATTGGCATTTCTAATTTACATTTCATTGTTGCTTTGCATAACTAATTCCATTTGGTACCAACTTTCCACTTAAATAAGCACAATTGGTTACACCATACATCATTCATTGAAACAATACTTCATAAATTCAATTTTTAACCTACTGAATCTAAAATAGCTAGATTCTGAAGCATATATCCATGATTCCAATTTATCATTTAATGTTTGTTTTTGTCTCGTCAACTAAAATTATATCACCAGCAAATTATATGCACCACAACACTTCGACTTTAATGTTCTTGTCAGCTCGTTCATTACTATTGCGAATAAGAAAGGGTTTAGCGTTAGGCTCGATGCAATCATATTGTAATAGAAAAACTGAACTACAAACCATCACATACTTTGATAATGGTAAATGCACCTTCATATATGCTTTTGCTAGTATTTATATATTTAAGGGAAGTCAATTTTTTTGTCAAAACCCAACAAAGCATTTCTCTTATAATTCTATCAAAAGTAACACCATTCAAATTCTTACTCTTATTGTTTTTCAATCTCGCAATTTTATTCAATTTATCTAATCTTTTGTATAACTCCTCATAAAGTGAATTAATGTAGCAAAATATTGATGACGAGTCCATCACTACAAGAGGTAATGATTAAAAACAAAAGAGGGGGGAAAACATGCAATGTTCATATTTCGGCATTGGGTCTTATTTGTGTGCTTATTTTATAGTGAAATTTCCTTTTGTACGTCAATTACAGCAAGCGCTATATATTTGGAGATATCTTTCACAGATAACGACATTTAGATTATTTTGGCGTTCTAAATTGAATTGTGATCAGTTTTTGTTGTTTGGTCTTATTATTTTGGCTTCTGTGCATATAAAAATTCTAAAGAGCAAATAATGTAGAAGCATATAAATCCTTAACTTTCTTTTTAGCTTTTACAGCTTCACTTTAAATTTGAGATGAGTAAGTAATGATGCGAAAGACACCCGCGTCATTCTACCATGTTAACAAAAACACCACGTGTAATACACATGAACTCATTCCGGTAAAATTAAAAAAAATAGAGGTGAACAATTGGAAGAATTTTATTGCACATGATGGAAAAAAAAGAAATGAAAATAGAAAATTTATAAAGCACGTGCAAAACATGTTTACTTCTACTAGTATTATAAAAAGAATAAGAAAATTTTAATATTTGGATCTTCGTTCAGAGCCAAGTTGTATTTTGAAAATATTGGACAAGCCGAAGAAGACTACAAAAGATATCTAATTTAAGGCGACTCAAAAGATCAAAAGAATCTTCGTTAAGGCGACTCACTGTTATAGACTAAGTCTATTTATCTGCTAAACTTGTTAAAAATAATTTTTATTTGGGTAAATAAATTATTTTGGACCTAACTATTTATTGTGGTGTTGTAATGTTTGAATACAAAAATGAGTTGGGATTGAAAGTGAAAGAGTATTATGTAAGGGGCCAAAATAATTAGAAGACTTTTATAGAAAGATATTCATAAATACAATTGTTAAAAGTTTCTAGAATTGAATATATTTTAAAAAATTATAAAAAATATTTAGAAAACAAAATATCTAGATATTTAGAGAATTTGTTTTAGATTATGAATAATATCCATTGGATGAAATACATCTACATCATCCATGATGTATATGGTGTAGTATGAATAGGCGAGTGTTTTAGAGTCAAGTCTTCAAGTTGTAAACAAATCCAAAAAAAATTGAAGTAATAAAATTACTAAATTCCTCATTTGTTCTTAAACACTTTAGTCCTCAAACTCCAACTTATCTAACTAAACAACCTTCTCTTCCAAATAGTCCTTCCCAATAAAATATTTTCAACAAAAACACTAGAAAATGAGAAGAAAAAAATGTAATACTAAGATTAAAATTACTGTGATATTCTGATAAAAACAACATAAGATGAAAAAAAATAGGTAGTAAAGTTATTAAATGATAAAGTGGACTAAAATTTCCTACATTTCTAAAAAGAAAAGAAAAAACAAAATAGTATGAATAATAGCCTACAGATGAAAGATATATGCCAAGCTACAATCTTGAGAAAATATATAAACTAATAGAAAAATAAATCTAGAGTTACTAGCGAAATCCCAAAGTTTACACTTAATTAACCAAAATAATGGAACTTTTCAGTTAAGATTTAAATTCAAATTGCCCTAATTTGTACTTGAAAGGATAAAAGAACTTAGTTTAAGAAATCTCAAAAAAAAATAATAATAATAATTATGTCAGTATATTAAGACTAAGTATATTTCTATGTTAACTTTGGAAAAAAAATATTGAAAGAAAATTTTAAATCTTATTCTAATAAAAAAAACATAAAAAAAATGAAAAAGGTAGGAAATTTTACTTAATTCTTAACAAAAAGAATAAAATATAACACATAGTATGAATAACAATATTGACAAATTAGAGTCATTAAAAAAGAAAAAAAAACGGTTACCTGGAAGATCCCAAGGTTCGCACTTGTTGAGATCAACATCTGCCATAGCTTTTGAAGCGAAGTTAAAATCGGAGATTTTATTAGTTAGATAATATGTAACAAGTTCTTCATCAGTGGGATGAAACCTAAATCCGGGAGGAAGATTGCTTTCCTCCATTTTCTTCTGATAAAAAGTAAATAAAATCAACACACTTTTTTTTTTTTTCCAAATAGAACAACAATAATTAGAGTTCAAGTACAAATACAACTTGGCTTATAAATAAAGCTCTTATTGGTGCTGATATATGTCATTCTTGAAGAAGAAGCTGCAGCAGCATTGATTAGTCATTCTTTAGTTCTTTATTTACAGCTAACATGTTGACAAAGATGGTGATAAGATTTTCTTGGTGATGTCATTTACCAATATGTCAATGTTGAGCTGCGAAATTACCAAATTGGCCCCGTGGTTATTAGATACTGATGAGAAAAATTATATTCCTCACTTGAAGATAATATGAAAATGCCACTAGAACATTTTGCTCAATTGAAAGTGTCAATTTGTAAAATCACAATCACACTAGAGAGAGAAGATATTATCGTAGTTTTTGTAACCGAAAATGGACATATGTTGGATCTAAAGCCACTTTTATTGCAAAAGCTGAGAACAAAGAATTATTTGGCGCCAGCTTTTTAAATTTTATTTTGTTTTTTATGTGTGTTTACTTCGAATTTAATGTGCATATGTGTATGTAGCTTTTAAGGTAATATTTTTTGTTATTTGATCTAAAAATTGAAAACACAAATTGGATATTTCAATCTTTTTTCTTCGTCTATAAAAAATTATTTTTTAACCTAAAAGCTTGAACGAAATAAACACTAAATTGATTACAAGTTAATGATGAAAGGAAAATGAGGGGCAATGAATTAGGGCAAAAGAGATAGTCCAAATTACACCTTAAAGTGAGATACTGTAACTACCTGCTATTTTTTATGCTATTGTCCAACTAACTCCACCCATTCTTACCCACCAATTTAAACATAAGGCTAATTTCCTTAATTTTGTTATGATATAACATGGCCTCACGTACCAACGGGGTTGGTCTGAATAAAAGGGGTTCGGGTTACTTAAGTTGAAGTTTTGAGTTCGAGTCTCAATTGATGCAACAATTTTTTTGGGAGAGGTCTCCGCTACGGCACCCGACGCCATACCTTGAAGAATTGGTTCTGGATCGCAAAAAGACCGGGAGATACTTTAGAAAACCAAAAAAAAAAAAAAAAAACATTGCCTCACATAGTCTAATCCACACTTGCCCCTTTATATCTCTTTCTTTCTCTAAGATTGATGTATATACATATAAACTAATTGTATTGTATGTATTACATATATGTACAAGGATATGTATTAAAGTGAAAAGAAACAGACAAATGAAATTTTCTTATTCAGATGACAAGTTGATGCACAATATAATAGCATTTATATTTAAATCGCAAGTGTGTTTCCAATCAATAAGAATTTCTAGTATCCAGTTACATTCACATGACAAGAGATAGTCAAGTGATGGATAGAACATGTGCTAAAGATATTACGACTTATTTAAAGCAATTATTAAAATCAAACCTCTTTCAATTTATATAGGTACGGCATCATGGGAAAACTAATTTAAATTTAATGGGTATCCTATAACATTTCCATCGTCATGTTTTTAACAAAACCTCTCTGTTGTTATATGCTACTAATTAATGTATTTGATTTAAAAAAAAATAGCGTTTATGTGCGGATGCTAATATTTGATTTGTATTAGTAATGCGAACCATCTTAATGGCTAAATATTTTTTTAGTACCCTAGTAAACACTAGTGACTACATGGAAATACTGCCAAAAAAAAAAAAAATGATAAAAGTTAATTGGCCCCGTATTTTTTTTTAGGACTAACTATGTAATGGGTGGTTAAAAATGGTTACCAACTCATATGCATGCACATATATGCAATTACTTTGAATGCTTACTCTTCCTGTGTGATGTATCTTCTCAATGTTTGTACTTATTTTCTGTCCTAACAAGAAATTAATCTTCAACACCACTCCCCTTTCTTCTAGAACCTCTCTCTCAATGAAATTTGGTAGCATTTGGTTTGGATAGTTGTGATTAAGAAAGGAAACAATAAATTAGTGCATGTGTAAATAAATAAATCTTGGCGGAATGAAGGGAATAGTGCCATGATTCTTTCTTGTCCAAAATTTCTATAGAATTTTTGTATAAATTTTAAAAATTTTCGACAGGTCACTACAACTTTCCCGTAAAATACAAAGTCCGAAAGAACTTAGTGAGCATATAAGGGCCTATCTAGAAATAGGATATCAGGGTACTGAATGTCATATAAAAATTTTAAAAGAGCTGACGATCATTAAGAACAAAGGCTAATGGATTGGGAATCGAGCTGTATAAAACAAAATTACGGCAAGAAGTTTGATTTCGGATGAATTTTTAAAAATTATGAGATAACAAATATTGAATCTTATACCTATACCTACATGTACGTGTTGTACAATGTGGGAATGGGGAGTGTAATGGGATAGTTAGTTCTAGTATTCCATACGGTAGTTAGGACCAGCTTATATTTTAGATACAAAATTTATTTTCTGTGTGAACGGTTGGTAAAGTATATTACAAGATTTTGAACGCCTCATTTTTTATTTTATTTTCTGTTAGATAATGATTAATATTAAAAAAAATATAAAGTTACTATTAAATGTCAGTAACTAGGGATTCGGAAGAGCAAAGGTCCATTAGAAAAGAGAATTTTGGTACAGAAGATATGGCAAATATTCCAATTTATCTCATATCTTTTAAGTTTGTTTCACTTTATCCTCTATTTTATAACTTGTTTAATTCACTCCTATTCTTTTATTCGTTAATCACAATTTAGCCCGTTGTCAAATAATTCCATTTAAAATCTATTAATATATCAAACTGCTGAAGAAATCATGATATTTATCTGAAACAAAAATTTTTATTGCAAAGTTAGCTTATACTTTTGTGCAATATTTGCTAAAGTTTCACTATAATCATAAAACACCTCATCGAAATAACTGGTAGAAGTTCTCTAGTTAGAAGTGAATTTTTGTGGAAGCTGATCACAAGTTGCCTATTGGCTATCCGATCCCTTTTAACGCCTTTTTAATTTATTATCATTAGTTTAAATTATTTAACAAAATAAAATGATAGGAGGTATATTGAAACAGTTATAAAATAGAGTGTAAATTGAAACCACGTCAATAGGATGGGTAAATAGAATTTTATATGTGTCAGATAGAGTTGAGCACTTTAGGTAAAATATTTTTACGTATGTTTCAATATTTTAACCAAAACAAGTGTGTTCTTCCCACGCCACAAAAAATATATCACATAAAAACGTACATCTAATTAGTCATTAGCTTAAAAAAAAAGATTGCCTTATCGTTTTCAATAGGATGGGTAGATAAACCAAAATCAAATACATTTGGATTGGTTTGGATTGAGTTGAAAATAAATATGTTTTAGTTTTGGATTCAAATCTAAATCCATAAGTTGTGTTGTGGGTTGATTTTGGATTGAGTTTGTTTTGGGTTGTGTTGATTTTGGTTTAGGATTGTATTAATTGTAGTGGATTTGGAATGGTAATTTTTTTTTCAAATAACTTTTATAGAAAATATAATTTTTTAAACAAAATTTAATATGTTAAATAAATTTTTTAAAATTATTTTCTTGAAATTTTAATTTAAAAAAAATTAATCATAATTAAAAGAAAAATTAACCAACATTTTAAAAAAAACAAAAACAAAAACAAAATCCTTCAACCTAGCAAAACCAAGTCAAGAGCAATCCAACACACACATTTACGCATATACATAAACACATGTATATAATAAGGTTTTGTAGCAGCACAAGCTTTCAATTAATAGTATTAAGTAGACGCAAAACCAACAAAAAATGAGAATAAATGTGTGTAAATAAACATAATATTTCCTATATGTAAACAAAATAACCACTTTTCTATTGTTTAATTATTTATTGATTTTTATACAAATAATTTATAAATAAGAAAAACATTGTCAAAATAAGACAGGAAAACATAAAATGTATAGAAATTTGTTGTAAATATATATATGACGAATTCTAAACTTGCACATAACAGGACAACTAAGTGGAGAAAATATGAATAAATGAGTGAAAATAATATTTTTAATTTAAAATAATTGTATAATAATTTCCAAACTATTTTTTTTGTTAAAAATCCAAAAGTCTGAGTGAAAAATATAACTTTCTATATTTAAAAAACCAACTTATTTTCATCCACCTGCTACAAAATTGGAGTTCATGTAGTTGTTACCCAAATTTTTAAAATGCGGGTCCCCGTTAACTCACAAGTCGGATTTAAGGTTCTC
>MKEJ01057233.1:0-12675 GCA_001753735.1 Embelia ribes
GTTTTGAAAAAAAATAAATAGAATCTTCATTATTGGTATACCGGTCGGGTTGGCCAAATTTAAAATCACGTTTAAAAACCCCAACATCCAAATATAAAGTCTTCCATGTACAAAAAGAAATAATATAGTTTGGAATTTAGGTGTCGGTGGTTTCCTTTCAAATACTTCCAAGCGGTACAAGTGGGGCTCTGTTAATTTTAGAAAACATTTAAATGATGGTCCTTACACTTACAGTAATTTCAATTGAAACAAATATTCATCAAATTTCTAAAAGAGTGGCAGATTTGTATTTTAAGAAAAGTAAATCTATTTTGTTCATTCACTTTTACTTATAAATTTGTCAGGAGATGATAATAATAACAATATAAACGGTCGTAACTAATGTGTTTCGCTGTACAATATCAAGGGTGAACAAACCTAATGATACTAATACTTCTAATTTTGTTATTTGGATACTTTAACAAAGTGATTTTTGGTCATTTTCTATTTTTTTTTTTGAAATGATAATTTGATATTCGTATGGTAGGAGCTTACAACAATTAAAACTGTTCTAAAAAGACTTGTTTAACCTCTAATCAACCAATCATAAGCCAATTTATACGATTTACACCATGTATATTTATTTAATTCTGCCTATATATTTCTAGTAAATGCATAATCATTCTTAATTTTGAATAAAAGTAGAAGTTGGAAATATGTTATGACAACCCACCATTAAATACAGTCACATTTCATATTAAATTTTCCACAACGACTAATTATAATATACGCATTTGCCATATAATGTATTCCTCTAATTACTACAAATAAAAAAAAGTAAGTGGTGAACTATTATTTAACATGATATTAGAGCTCATTATTTAAAATGGACTATTATTTAATATGATATTATTGCTCATTATTGTTTTTACTCAATGTGATGACTGATGCGCTTGACACTAAATTGTTTGTAATGCATTATTTGAGTTTTATCAATCTTCAAGTAAGAGAGGATGCTAAAAATTTTAAATTAACTAAATATAATAAACTCTCATACTATATAATGTACTTATCTCCTAACTACTTCTGATATCAATAATTACAATAAATTAAATGTCATTGGGTGAAGTAATAATTGAATTGGTAAACTTTTAAGAAGTTTTTTCTGGCACAATGATAATAGAGCTATTTGGAACCATAGTACTAATACGAATTACCTCTTATAATTCTTTTCAAGGACCAATTATGTAATTTCATCTAAACTTGAAAACTAGGTATATTACCGACGAAAATATTGTTGAAAGTTGAAACAAATGACATCTTTAGTTGCTAAAATTAATTGAAGTTGAACAATTGAGAAATTATTTTTGAGAATATTTTATATAAAAAGAACTCAATTACTCAAGTTGTTGTCACTGGAAAAAAAATAAATATAAATAATAATAATAAATCCAAAAAAAAATCCAACAAACAACCAGCCACATGTTACATTATGCCGGTCTAGCACCAGCTCATATCGTAATATACTCACTTACCACTACCCACCGCACTCTCTCTCTTTGACAAAAAGCAATAATCTCAGATCTCTCTCTTTCCAAACTATCTTCTTAATTCACACTCCATTGTAGCTCCAGTCATCTAGAGAGAGAGAGAGAGAGAGAGAGATGTACGGCCGAGATCCATGGGGAGGACCACTGGAGATCCACGCAGCTGATTCCGCCACCGACGACGATCGGAGCCGCAACCTCCAAGAGTTCGACAGGGCGGCGCTCTCTCGGCCGTTGGATGAGACGCAGCAGAGCTGGCTGCTGGGCCCCGGGGAGCAGAAGAAGAAGAAGAAGTACGTCGATCTCGGATGCATCATCGTCAGCCGCAAGATCTTCGTCTGGACCGTCGGAGCCATCCTGGTCACCGGTTTTTTAGCCGGGATGATTGCGCTGATCGTCAAGACGGTGCCACGTCACCACCCGCACCCTCCCCCGCCCGATAATTACACCCTCGCCCTTCGCAAAGCCCTCATGTTCTTCAATGAGCAGAAATGTAAGTAAATTGTTGCAAGTCTGTCATTAATTATGCATACGCTTTGTTTCGTGTATAATAATAGTAATTTTCAACGGTTTAACTTCTGTTGTATTAGTTGAGTTTATTAATTAGTACCAGAAATACTATTTAAGTTCATACTTTTGGTGTGAATAGATTTATATAATTTTCAGCTGTTTGTGTTCTATTTGCATTAGTTGACTTCATTAGTTATGTCTTTGATTATAGTCATCTTATGCTTTTGATATTTTAACCCCCGGATCCGGTTTTCTTTTTTAGTGGGGAGGGAAAACTGAGGTCAAATTAGGGATATATATACTTTTCATGTGAATAAATTTAAACTTTTTGGTCGTGTTAAGATCATAATCTCAGTTGTTGATTCGGAGATCTGAGAAATACTGAATAAATATATACTTTTGATGTATATTATGAAAATAAATAAATGTATATATATACTTTTGATGTAAAATAAATATATATTTTTTAGGGGGTCAAGTTCAGTTATATTAGTTGAGTTCAGTAATTATGAATCTAATTATAGTCAATATTATGTTTTGAAACTTTTAACCTCATGCGAAACATTTATCAAGGCAAATCGGGATTTATTATTTAATGGTAGAAAATTTGAGGTCCAATTGGTAATTAATGTTTATACTTATGGAAAAATTAAAACTTTCAGTGCTGGTAAGATCAATTATATTAGCGGATAACTTCAGTGGTTGATCTGAGGTCTGATGCTTTGCTTTTGATTTCAGATCCGTAATTATTGGTTATTGCTATATAATTATTAATGTACGTTGACTCTACATCCAAGATAGTAACTTTTAAGGAAAGGTAATAAACGCGGTTAATTTAAATTAAGTTTGAATATTCTAATAACATCGTATCCATAAATATCGTTCACCAGGTGTAAAACCAATTTAAACTTTTCAGTGCAGTAAAGATCAATCTTATTAGGGTATAATCTAAGTTGTTGATTATGAGATCTGATGTTTTGTTTCGGGCGTAAGTATCTCAAATTGGTAATTGTTGGTTATTGTTAAATTATTAGTATACCTTGAAGTGCATCAAGATAACTTTTAGGGAAAAGTAATCAATGGGGGGATTTATTTTATGGTTAGATCTTCATTTAGCTTTTACTTTAAAATTGGTAAATGTTGGTTTTTGCAGCTACATTATTCATTAATCTGCCTTGAAAGTGCATCTAGACAAGTATAATAGAAAAGTAATGAATGAGAGGGCATTTAAGTTTTGGTTAGATCATCTGTTAACTTCTCACATTAATAGGTGATTGTTGGTTAGTGCAATTAAATTTTCAATCTACCTTGAAAGTGTGTGACTTTAAAATGATGTCACTCAAACGGTTTTGTAAGCTCCCCTGACCTCTGTGAATACCATCAATTTATAGTTAGATGAATGCTACTAACATGAATATTTTTTTTTAGTGTACCGCCATTTTTAATATAATTGGAGCTCTATATTAAAGTTTGTACATTTCATTTGTTATACAACTCATGCTCTTACCGTGTTTGTTCACTGTTCAATACAATTTGGAAGGGAGAGTTGCATATGTCTTCTCATCTCTGTTAATTTTTGCTAAACTTGTGTGATTGATGGATGTAGTTATTTTGTCGTGCATCGGCTATATGTTCTACTTTTCCCTTGTTATCTGCCACTGAACATTAAGTACTTCCATAAAAGGAGCAACTCTTTGCAGGTATCAATAATTAACATGAAGAGAGAAATTAAATAAAGCCTGTGCATAACGATGTTTTATGATATCTTCTTCTTGTGCAAAATTACATTCCTTTTGTGTGGCATTTATGCAAATGACTCAGTTCAATTCTAATTGATAACAGCTGGTAAGCTTCCAAAGAAAAATAATGTCTCGTGGAGGGGAAACTCTTGTTTGAATGATGGCAAGCCGAATACCATCTATAAGGATCTCACCGGGGGTTATATGGATGCTGGAGACGCCATTAAATTCCACTTCCCTGCATCTTTCGCCATGACAATGTTGAGTTGGAGTGTTATTGAATACAGCTCAAAGTACGAAGCCGCTGGTGAGCTTAGCCATGTGAAAGAGCTCATCAAATGGGGAACAGATTATTTTCTTAAAACGTTCAATTCCACATCTGACACTATCAGTGAGATGGCTATCCAGGTAATGCTCATCAATTTAGTGTTTGTTTCCTATACTTTGAGCTAGCCTTTGTGGTTACTGTCTTAGTTTTCTATTTCCAAAAAAATATTCTTCCAGTGTCTACTTGTATCTTTAATCATCGTTTAGTATCCTTTGTATTGGTCTACCTTTCAGAGCATGCTTTTGCAATATGGACGTGGTTTTAGGTGTTTGGTACGGCTATGTGCACTGATGTTGAACTCATTTTATTACCACAAGGAATGACACCTGGACATGGCTACATCTTTTCTGCTGTTTGCATAGGATAGTACTGTATTTATGAACGAATATTGAAGATTTTCAGTCTCAAGTTTCCTCTTTTATTCTTGGGGTTTCTACCTCTTAATCTGAAGGCTCCATTTTCATTTGTTGTAACTCATTGATTAAACTGCTAGAATGCTTTCCATTGAAGTATCCATGTTACTAGTTATTGCTATCTCTGAGTCCCCATAGGACATACTATTGCATCTCTGAGTCCCCATAGTTATTGCTACATTCTTTGGACTTTACTGAGTCAGGGTAACAGAGGAGTACAACTTGATATATTTCCTGCTTTTATGTCGGGCAGGTCGGTACGGGTGATACTACAGGTGGCACTCCTAATGATCATTATTGCTGGATGCGCCCGGAGGATATTGATTATACTCGGGATGTTGCAACCAAGGGAGGATGCTCAGACCTAGCTGCAGAAATGGCTGCAGCTTTAGCATCGGCGTCGATTGTTTTCAAAGACAACAAGGCATACTCTCAGAAGCTTGTCCATGGTGCTACAACTCTATTTAAGTTTTCAAGGGAGCAGCGTGGTAAATATTCTACTGGTCAAGATGCTGCAATATTCTACAATTCTACTAGTTATTGGGATGAATATGTCTGGGGTGCTGCCTGGATGTACTATGCGACCGGAAATTCGTCTTATCTTCAACTTGCCACTAATCCCACACTTGCCAAGCACGCTGGAGCCTTCTGGGGAGGCCCTGATTATGGCGTACTTAGCTGGGACAACAAGCTTGCTGGAGCTCAAGTACGTCATTTTCTTATTTTAGCTTTTGCTTCTTAAATTGCATATGTTTTCAGTTATCCATTCGTTGCAGGATTGCTGCTGCAACATGAATAGTATAATTTTGTTTCTGAACTTATGTGCTATATCACTTGTGCAGGTGTTGTTGAGCCGCTTGAGGTTATTCCTCAGCCCAGGGTATCCGTACGAAGAAATCCTAAGCACATTTCACAACCAGACCAACATAATCATGTGCTCGTACCTACCCTACTTTGCGAGTTTTAATAGGACAAAAGGTATGTGAACCTCTTCTCTAAGCTTTTCAGGCTGCGTTTAAAGTTTAATTATATGCAATCATCATCGTCATTATCATCCAAGCTTTGAGAATTTCAATAAATTGGGGTAGGCTAAATGACACAAAATAAGACATGTTATTTATGTGAATTTTTCGACGCTGTTCATTCCTATCGAAAGCCATTTGCTTGTTCAATATCGTAATATGCATGTTCTTTTGTAGGAGGTCTATTTTCCCATTCCAATACTCTTGCATTTCGAACCAGTGCACTCTTATATGTCCAAACCATCTTAAACGACCCTCTATTTTCTTATCTTGAATTGGCTCCTTGCCTAGTTCGAATCCTCTTCATTTCTAATAAATTATTTTCTAGTTTCCCACGCATCCACATCAACATGTGTATCTCTACTACATTCATCTTGTGTTTATCTTATTTTTTAGTAGCCTAACACTCACTTTCATACAATACAGCTGATCGTCTTGCAGTCTTTTAAAATTTTCCTTTCAACCATAGAGGCATATTATGGTTAAATAAAATTCCGGATGCACTTTTCCACTTTATCCATCTTGCTTGGGTTTTATGGTTAACATCTCTTTCTATCCCGCTATTGCTTTGGAGAGCTGATCATGGATATTGAAACGGATCAGTCTTTGATACCACCTCCCCATCTAAATTAACTACAATCGGGTCTATCATATGTCGTCGGCTGAAACAACATTTCATATATTCCGTTTTTGGCCTACTGAGCTTAAAACCGCGAGATTCTAAAGTATGTCTCCATAATTCCAGTTTATCATTTATACCCGCTCTAGTCTCGTTAACCAAAACTATATCATTGGCAAATAATATGACCACGACACTTCGGTTTGGATGTGTCTTGTCAACTCGTCCATTACTATTACGAACAAGAAAAAGATTAGTGTTGAGCTTTGATTCAACCTATTGTAATGAAAAAACTAGACAACAAGTCACCATATGTTTTCACTTTGGTAACTGCACTCTCATATATATTCTTCATAATATTTATATATTTAAGGGAAACCAATTTTTTTGTCAAAATCCATCAAAATGTATCTCTCAGAACTCTATCATAAGTCTTCTCCAAATCAATAAAAATTATATGCAGGTCTTTCTTTCCAATTCTATATTTCTCCATCAGTTTTCATGGTCTCTACAGTCGATCTCCATGACATAAATTCAAACTGATTTTTCCGAAATCGAAGTTTTCTATCTTGACCTATACTCTATTACTCTTTCCCATAACTTCATATTATGACTCATGAATTTTTATCCCACGATAATTTGAATAGTTCAATATATCACTCTTATTATTATATAAAGACACTAAAGCACTCTTTCTTTATTTCCCATTGCCCAAATTTTATTGAATAGATTTGTCAATCATTTTATACCCACATCACCCAGAAATTTTCAAACCTCAATAACGATATCATCCGGTCGATTATTTTGTTCATCTTCATTTTCTTTAAAACCTGTTGAATCTAACACTATTTAATCTTTTATATAAATTTGCGGTTAACTTCCTCTGAAGAATCAATAATGTCACCTAAATTACTCGCTTGATCATCATTAAAGAGTTTGTCAAAATATTCTCTCAATCATTATTTGATCTCATCATCTTTTACTAAAATTTTGTTATTCTCACTATTTATATACCTCACATCATTCAAATTCCTAATCTTCTTATCTTTCAGTCTTACAATTCTATACAACTCATTTTCTCGCTCTTTTGTATCTAATCTTTTATATAAGCTCCTCATAAATTTTAGATTTTGCATCCAGGATAACTTTTTTACTTCCATATTTGTTTTTTTATATCTCCCATAAGTTTGATCATCCTTTCACTTTTTGAGCTCTTTGTAACTCTCCTATTTTACTTCATTCGCTACTTTTATCTTTTCAGTCCACCACCAATATTTCATTCTAGGGGCACTCTTCCTTTAAATACCCAAATGTCTTTATTTGTTTTTTTATATCTCTCATAAGTTTGATTATCCTTTCACGTTTCCTTTCACGTTTTGAGCTCTCTGTAACTCTCCTATTTTGCTTCATTCGCTACTTTTATCTTTTCAGTCTGCTACCAATATTTCATTCCAGGGGCACTCTTCCTTTAAATACCACAAGTGTCTCCTTAGCCACTATCTTCACACATTGTGTCATCTTCCCCCACATTGTATTTGTATCTATTTCGTCCTCCTAATCAGACTCTTTAACTACCTTGTGTTTAAAACTATCATTATCATACCTTTCAACTTCCACCACTTAATCCTTATTTCTTGAACTCAATCTCCTCACTACTACTAGCTTTCTATACAAATATCCATAACTAAGAGTTTATATTACGTGGCGATATTCTCCTAGGGTAACTTCACAATTCTTACATGTATTTTAATCCACTTTTCTAGTTATGAATAAATCAATTTGATTAGTATTTACCCTTCTTTTATATGACACCAAATGCGATTCTCTTTTCTCTCAAAATAGCATCTCCGGAAATATTTATATCTCAAAACCATATCCCATATGTGCACCCTCAAAATTATCTCGATTTTTACCTATATGTCTATTTAAATCTCCTCCAACAAATAGATTTTCACAAGAGGGTATTCCTTGTACTTTTTTATTCAAATCATCCCAAAATTTCTTCTTATTAGTTTTATCTAGGCCTACTTAGGGTGCATAAACAACGTACACATTTACAATCTCCTCCTCAATTACACGCCTAATGCGCAAAATTCGATTACCCTTTCGCCTTACATTGACAACATGTTTTTATAAACTCTTAAAATTAATTATTCTAATCTCTTTTCTGTTCTTATGACCCCATAACTTATGACCTTACAACGCCGTCTCTTTAATTTTCTCACCTATCAAATTAGAAGACATAAAATACTTATTCTTATTATGTTAATTTCTTTTCCAATCTCAGTTAATCTGTCGATCAAAGACCTTATGTTCCAAGATTCCAGGCGAACCCTATTTTTATGTACTAACTTCTTTACATGCATCCATCCATTTAAATGCGAGAACCATTGCCTATTTTTCGTCACACCCGAGGGCCGATGCAACTCATCGTTTATGGGGAACTCCCTACCTTACACCTTTGCCAATTTAACACTACACTCGGGGTCCGATGTAGAGCGTAGTGGTGGAAACGTCCTAGTACTTGACAATTTAACACCATACTCAAGATCTGATGTAGCACGTTGATGAATAAGAAACGGCCAAACGAAATTCTTAATTGATTACATTTGATGTGGTATGACTGTTTTTTATAACTAGTTGTCAACTCACTGCAACCCTATTCTTCTATTCTGATTTGGGACTGGCTTTGTGTCATGAAATAAATAGATGGAGTTAGACTCGAGATTAATCTATTTATATTATTCTACTCGACATTGAATGATGAAGATTTCTTACATCAAATGACTCAAATTACTCATGTAGATTTCTATATATAGAATATCCTTGGATTTCTTCTTGGGGTTATTCTAGAAATGTTCATAAAATAATTAGGCTCAGTCCAATGTTACCGCACACATTTTGGAGGCGACCCAAACCTAGTCTAATTTCTAAACTTCGCATGGATACAACTTATATAACCAAATTATCGTATCAACAATTTATTTTCTTAATATTATTCCTGCAGGTGCCAAAATTCTTGATGCACACATCACAATTTATCTCAGGGCTAGCATTCTGCACCTACTTCTCATGGAGGCTATCACTTGCAGCTTTCCCCACACTCATCCTCTTGGTCATCCCTGGTTTACTATATGGAAAATACTTATTGTATTTATCCAAAAAGTCATTTAAAAAATATAGCAAGGCAAACACCATAGTGGAGCAAGCTCTAAGTTCAATCAAAACTGTCTACTCATTCACAGCTGAGAAGAATATAGTTGAAAGGTACTATTGGTTTTTAGAATGGATAATTTCCTGTTAGTTTTGTTTTTCATTATTATTTATCAATTATTATTATTTCTTGTTTTCAAGGCTCCTGCGTATATAAAGTGCCTTGTTTTATGTAACTGATTCATCAATAAGAATTACTTTTCCCACTTTCATATTATATATATGCATTGGTATTAAAATGGGATTAATGTACGATAAATTTTTCTTCTAATGTAATCTTTGTATCCAACTTGATTTGTTAAATCTAAACTCGTCTTGAAGGTTTCGTTTATTAAAGTTTACAAGTTTAAAGGCGTGTTTTCAAGATGTAAATTGTGATTGTCTCCATATTCATCTTGTGGCGAGTGTAGAATATAAGATTGTTTACGCTTAAATTATTTTTTAACCCTGATAAAAAGAGACCAAACAAAGATAAATGAAGTAGTATTTAGATTAGTTTTGTCAGACCTCTTGCCTATTTGTGCAATTGAACAAATTAATGCGGATGATATCATCTTTTTTCATATCATTTTACAGGTATTCAGCTATATTGGAGAAAACTACAAGGCTTGGGATTAGAGCTGGGATCGCAAAAGGGGTTGCTGTTGGTAGCACCGGACTCTGTTTTGCTATATGGGCATTTCTTGCCTGGTATGGGAGTTTTTTGGTAATGTACAAAGGAGAGAGTGGTGGCCAGATTTATGCTGCTGGGATCACGTTCGTCATGGGTGGTCTGTAAGTGGAACTGCTTTCTCGAGACAATGTTTTGCGTCATACTTTTTGTCTATCCATTTCTCGAACAATCAGTACAAGGAAAATATGGTTTCCGTGAAAATTTTAATCGGAAATATTGATTGCTTGAAACGAGATATGTTTGCAGTGACAAAATCTGGAAGGTGCAGATTTTTTAATGAATTGGCCAAATTTACACCGTCACGAACTATTAGTGATGGACATACACTAGTTGGTCTCGCTTCACATGAATGTAGTCGCCGAAGTTTATTTGTTGGCAATTAATAACCTGACTAGAGAAAAGAAATAAATGATATTGTCTTGCACTTCGAATCAGTGCAGAAGTTATTTGCTTTCAAATTTGATTGTGGAATAATGACATACCGCATAAGTACAAAAAAATTCATGCATAGAAATTGTGCAAGCACTGATTTGGTTACATCATACCTGTTGATCATGTCTTTAAAAATAGGATTATAACACACAAAATCTAATGACGGTTGTTTGTACAATTTTATTGCATAATTGTTGGTACATGATCCATTTCCATCTGAAATATTTCCTAACAATGACAAGTTCCCAAGTTATAATCCAAATAGTATTTACAAACATGGTTGCGCGAAATTTGTCACTATAATTCCAATTTTCTTACATTTGGGTAGATTATTCTTATATAGAAGGTGTTGACATGGTTAATTATCATGATTGAGGTTTTTGCTAAATCATATATAGGTCACTTGGAGTGGCACTTCCTGAAGTGAAGTACTTTACAGAAGCTTCAGTCGCAGCCTCACAAATCTTCAACAGGATCAACCGGATCCCAGAAATAGATGGAGAAAACGCAAAGGGGATCATACTTGAACACATACGCGGAGAAGTACAATTCAAGCACGTAAATTTCTCGTACCCCTCTCGTCCAGAAACTGTCGTTCTCAAAGATTTCAACCTCAAGATCGAGCCAGGGAAAACCGTAGCCTTAGTGGGTGCGAGTGGGAGTGGAAAATCGACCGCGATCTCTTTGTTGCAAAGATTTTATGATGTGGATGGCGGTGTTTTGCAAATTGATGGTGTTGATATAACAACATTGAATTTGAAATGGTTGAGGGGGCAAATGGGGCTGGTTAGCCAAGATCATTCATTATTCGGGACTTCGATTAAGGAGAATATCATGTTTGGGAAAGTTGATGCTACTATAGATGAGGTTATGGGAGCTGCAATGGCTGCTAATGCTCACAACTTCATTAGGCAACTACCCCAAGGATACGAGACCAAGGTAAGTAGTAAGCTATAAAATATGCACATGTATCATGCATCCAAACTTGCTTGTGTATGAAAATTTGTCCACCCGCGATGTCAGGAATTTATTCTCAAAAACTTATATCCACATTTATTCGGAATAAATGCAACAGAAAATTTCTTTTGTAATGTTACTTTTAATTAGTCCAAACTACGTTGATAGTATTAGTCACTTTTTCTAAAATGCAGATTTTCAAATCTAGATATGAAATGATAAATCGAAACCACAAAAATATGTAAGATGGTAATCTGAAAAACAGCCTTTAACCTTTTTACCATGAATTTGGCAATGTTATTGTAAGACTTGTTAATATCTTTTGAACATACTTTAAAAGCTGATAACTCGGATATATGCGTATATCTTGATGTATATGATAGGTTGGTGAAAGAGGAGCCCTCTTATCAGGTGGGCAAAAGCAAAGAATAGCCATAGCTAGAGCCATCATCAAGAATCCTATGATTCTTCTACTCGATGAAGCAACAAGTGCTCTTGACTCGGAAGCCGAAAAGCTCGTGCAAAACGCTCTCGATCAAGCCTCCATGGGAAGAACCACACTGGTAATGTACCCGTAAAACAAAAGGAAAGAAAGCTAAAAAACTAACATTTAGTCATGTTTCTGCAAGCGGAGTTTCTAGTGTGAGAACAAAACGACTATTGCCTGTGTGTAGTCGTGTTTGAAATAATGTTTCCGATTTATTTTCAAGAGAATTTTCTTGGGAATAGTCCAGATTTTATTTTACTGATTTCTTTTAGTAAGCAAAATAATCCAGTTTTATAAAATTGAAGTACATTTCCTTGTTTTTTCGTCTCCAACATAACACTGATCAGATCCTGAATTATTATTATTTATTATTAAATGAGCATTTTTTCCGGGAAAATTCTCATTTTCCTGAAACTTATATTGATCAGGTTGTTGCCCACAAGCTCTCTACGGTAAACAACGCAGATCTCATCGCTGTCATAAACGAAGGATCCATCATTGAAATAGGTTCACACAATGATCTCATTAACACAAAAAATGGGCACTACGCGAAACTAGCAAAACTACAAAGACAATTAACTTGTGATGATCAAGAACAGTCTAATTCTTCAGTAGCCAAAACTAGTGCCGGTAGGCTAAGTAGCGGCAGATCAAGCCCTGCTATTTTCCCCTCACCATTACCCATTAAAGAACAAGTAAAACCCATATCGTATCCGCCCCCATCATTTTCAAGGCTTCTTTATATGAATTCACCCG
>MKEJ01057234.1:0-12965 GCA_001753735.1 Embelia ribes
AATTTAATCTCTACATATCTATATGCGGTGGCAGATAAGAGTAAGGGCTTAAAAAACAGAAAGAAAGAGACTTCAATGCGGAGTTTGAATTTTGAAAAACAAGAAAAGGTTACATAAGACATAGTACAAAAAAAAAAAAAAACTACTGAGAATATTCAAAGTTAAAAATTAATAAAACTAATGTTGTCTCCCAACAGCAACGATTTAACGGCCAATCACTTTCAAATCAAATTATTTTATTTAGCAAAATATAGGGGAATATCCTGATGGATTGAAACCACATCGAGAGTCATTGTGGCAATGGATATGACCCGTTTGAAAGAAAATGACTGGCAACAAAATCAATGCCCAACAAAAAGAGGAACACACCATCAACGGTCTAGATTTAGTACTTTCAAATATTATATATATATTTTTAATGTATTGACGACATCCATGCCAATCCATTCACGAGGGCCTGCATTTTGCCAGAATCACTACAATCATTATTTTCATCAATCCAGAAAAATATTTGCATCCCTAAAAGGGATAACTATACAAGATTTATAACAGTTATTTATGAAATAAATGACTTACAGTGCAAAGATGTAAAGAACCTCTGCTTCTCTAAACTACTATAACTCTATGTTTTACAGTTTATCAAGGGAAAATCAATAGAGTCCAGGCACACAAATACAATCCAAGATTTTTCCAATAATTCTCATATTCCTTACCATCTTGGGAGGTCTAGATTGACTCGCAGGCATCCCATTTTCAATCGTCACTTCCAAATTCTGATCAAAGCAATACACAACAAAATTCGACCAACATCATTTCTTCCCTTCATTTGCTTATATATAGTCCCGAGTCCATCCTCAAAAGAGTGTCCATATTTTCTGTCTACCTTAACCGAAATCTCCGGGTTCAGAAACAAACCTTCTTCCTTGGTATAGAATAAAAGTCCAGATTACTTAACATTAAATCTCTTTCGGTTATAATCTCATTAGGAAATTTAGGAGCCCTACTTAAAAATTTAAGTCATGGGGAAGAATTATGAAAACCCACAACTTCAACAATATTACCCAAACGGTATGGGTACAAGCTTCTCTAAGTAGTTCCAATGACTTCACACATTTTCCCCACCTCAACACAGGCAAGGTCTACTGTTTCTTCGTGTTTATGTGAAAAGGGAGAAACTCAAAATAGACAACGTTGAGGAGTATGGTGGGACTGGTATTTTCAGGTGTA
Source organism: Embelia ribes (assembly GCA_001753735.1). Taxonomy (NCBI): domain Eukaryota; kingdom Viridiplantae; phylum Streptophyta; class Magnoliopsida; order Ericales; family Primulaceae; genus Embelia; species Embelia ribes. The sequence goes on from MKEJ01057234.1 coordinate 1,228, forward strand.
CAGTGAGCATTAAGATATGCAACATCATATGAATGATCAGCGAACTGAAATCTTGAAACCAAAAGTTCATGAAATAATTGGAAGAGTGTATCATGAAATAGTTTCAAAACAAAAACAAGGGAATATTTTTTAGTACAGCGAGGAAAGACGGAAAAAGATCAATTAACAACAAAAATTATGTCTTTACAACAAGCCAAATCACCTACCTGACCTACATGCCAAGTCAAAACTTTTTTACATAAACCAGCAGATTAGAATCCAAATTAAACAAAATTCACCTAAAACCCAGTAACTGAAAGGCCCAAAGCTTCCTGTGCAGAAAACTAGTAGGCACTCTGAGAGTTTCCCAGGAAAAAGGCGACAGAATTAGTATAAGCTACTCTACATATTCACAGTATGTCCATGTTAGTGAACCTAAAGTTAACTATCAATCAGTTGCCGGGGGGAAAATCTTGTCGTTAATAAGAAAAATCTAGTCAATTTTTGTGTACTCCAGCAACATGTGGGGTGACCTGTAAATTTTTATGAGGGTCCAGTAAAGGACCTCTTCAACTCCAAGCTCACCCTCCGCTCTTGCTGCATATATATCTTCACATATGGCGATCAACCTGTACGACACCAAATAAATACACCAGTTTTCACCAAAAGATGTGGTCAATATAGCTAGAATCACACTTCGTAAACCAATATAGAATAATCATATGTGCCTGGGAAAAGTAATGCCGCGATACAAATAAACTTACAAGTTATACATAGTTGATATGGTAGGGGGTATGGTACAAAGACAATGAGTTTGATAAGTAGCATCAGTTGCTGGCTATCACTAGTACCAAGACTACAAGATGGTTTTTCATCGTAACTTTGCAAACTCTTCTAAGAACCAAAGTGGGAGAGGTGTTTAAGAAAGCATGAATTTTAGATAGGAAATGGATATGCATGCAGAATTTTTTTTCTCTTTAAAATACTACCCGAATTAGGTGGCAGCGGTTGCTCCACATATCAAGTTACTCTAACAAAAATTTGGCTTCCAGTCAATATGAAAGCCAAATCATGTTATTTACCTAAACAAGACTCTGACTTCTTAACCCTTCGTAACTCCAGGTTTTCTAATGCAGGAAAAGTATTCTCCTACTATCAACTAGTGAAGACATTGCAAGTCGTTCGTAATTTTTTTACTGTCATAACCCCAACTAAATGGAGGAGGTGAGGTGATATTGATAACTCTAATAGTCGTATAGAACAACTAATCATTTAGCAGGGACAAATAATACGAAGTTTTTAATTTACCTGTCACACGAAGGAAGGTTCTCGAAAGGGATTCTCATTCGTAGATCAGAGCACTGAAGTCTGATGAACCGACCCACTGCAAGCACAAACGTAATGTAGAGGCTCCAAATGTTGAATTTGCTAAGAGTCTCCCCAAGAAACCCCTCTGAAATAGTGATAAATAAATTGTCTTTTACATGATTATCATTATCCCAAACTATCTACATCTATATGATTACAATATCTTCCCGAAACATTTTTTTTAATATAAAGTAGGAAGAATCAAGATATTTCTGAAACATACGTGGGGTTTCTTCAGAGACAATTATGGCCATTGGTCCTGCCAAGCCTTCACACCCGCTTATATCAGTTCCATTTACATCATGAAAGGACCACCACTCAGGACTTCCACGATGTATAACAAGATCAGCAGAAACCTCATTTTTCTGTTAAAAAAAATTTGAGTTGATTCTGCAGACTTGAGAAGTATAATGGTGTCAAAGGAAAATTTCAGTTTTATGGTCCCAAGGACACTGAATAAATACTACCTTTGAGATACATACTATTCCATAACTTGAGAAAAATGATGTAAACAGTGCAACCCTTGTAAAGCAGTTTAAGAGGAAAGTAAATGCATTTGATAACCTTCTCTCTAAAGCATTTCACTGAGCTACGTCGGTTACTTGGGAACATTATGATGACCATGGATAAACAGTGAAACTAAAATTGCAACAAGTATAGGAGCAATGGAGATAGAGACTGCATAACAGAAGATTAAGATGACTACAAACAAGAGATTATGGGAAAGTGCCTTCGATTATGTTTCTGACAATTATTTCCATTGCAGGAAACATGTTTCCGAGTTCGTGCTTAAAACAACTTTTTACTCGATTACTATGATTCCATTCCAATTAAGAAACTTAACGAATGTTGTTTTCGTTGGCTCTGTTTTCTCTTTATTTCTTTTTCTGGGATGATGAAAATAACACTTTTCAAAAAGTACATTGTTTGCACTCCAAGCCAGTGATAATAGCAACAGAAACGTATGGTGAAAATTCTGAGAAAGAAACCACATAGATCCTAGTGCTTGTTAGCGTGGAAACCCCATTTTTAGTATCTACATTGTATACAAACGGATTATCCACAATTGTAATTGCTTGGGTTTACACTTTATAGAATAGGATTAGCAGCTTGTGTGCCATGAAGACGTGTTGAGATACTGAAAACATACCTCAGGGTCAAAAGGTCTGGCCTCACCAGACCCAGTCACCCGAAATAATCTTGGATAAGTACTTCTTAACCTGAAGCTGTTGGTAGAACCATTGAGAACTTCCCAAATTTCTGATGGGTCAGGAACATGCGGAAACTTAACAATGTTCTCATACTTTACAAGTTCCTTGCCTTTTGGTCTGTCCCTTGTTAGTATCCAAGTGAAAATGATCAGCATCTCCTCATCAATGGTTCGAATGTATCCCCAGAGGACCACATCAGGCACTAGCCACAACGTACTGGCATCAGGTTGACAACATATTAGCTGAATATCATCCTTGTTATATGCGTCCAAATAATTATCAGGATCAAGATCCTTAGCTGTGTCGAGATCATCCCAAAGAATTATTTCGCAAAACGTCGTTTCAAACAAGGTCAACCTTCCACCTGATGTCTTAATATCAAGCTGAACACTAGCATCCTTGATAGGGTTGGCAAAGTTTGTTGGGTTTCCACTGCTGTACATCTGCAAGGAAGTGAAAGCTTTTAAACAAACTGGCTTCTTTCAGTTATGTAACAAATTGGCGCACACGTATTTTTTAGTGAGTCTCATCCCAATATTTATAATCCATAGTTGGAAGCAACATTTGAAAGGGCAACTAGCATGTATGGATCCGCAGAGTTTGATGTGTTGCAGACTCTCAGTTGAAAATATTTATGAAAGTGATTTGCCCATCTGACAGAGACAATTTTGTTTTCTTTTCCCATTTCTTAGGAAAGATTATTATCTCGTTTTAATTTGGGAAAGCCCTTTAGGTGATCCGGTTTGCAGGAATCGAGATTCAAGGGGAGGCCTGGATCTTGGCAACAAAGGCACGATGGCTTAGTTGCTCCTCCAAGAGATATATTCTTCTTTTATACAATTCACTAATTACCAGGTGCATACCCTTTGATAGATTTAAGATTTTATCAGACAGGGAAAAGTTTTCAATAAAGCTCGTTCCAGATTCCTACCAGCATAGGAGCCCAGATGATGCAGATTAATACGAGGAACACGCAGATCCCACTGCAGAATTTAGTCATTTTCGTCTGCTTCTCCCCTTGTTTGTGTCTGTTTCTATTTAAGACTGCGTCACATTTCACAAGGTACAAGCTGGCATTTATATCTTCCAACTACATACAAATCAAATATAAGTTCCAGGACTAACACTTAAATTATTATGCAATTTCAGATAACCATAAAAGTTTACATATTAAGTTATATATACACAAACAAAAGCTTCTGCTAGGATGTCTCATGCTCACCACTTTTGCCACTATGTACACATCATAATCATAATGAAAAAACAGTTCTAAGCTAACCCCAAATTATTGGATTAAGGCTTGGATGCTGTTGTAATGAACAGTATAAAGAGATGTTGAGAAAACATTAACCGTTTTTGTTTTTTGTTTTGTTTTTTTTTTTTTGGCTTTTGCTAATCAGATGTTTGGGCCAGCTTATGCACCTCGACTAAACCCAAGATTTATGCAGTCCCCCGTTGAAAAAACTGGTTCATAACCAACCATTACCATCCGGTGCATTAGGTGATATTAGGTGATAACCTATTTCACCTAATAGGTGTCAAGATCTACTACTATTAGGTGTCAAAAGACTCAAAACTATTGCTTGTCCAATGTCCCTTGGTGTTTTAACATGTACTAACTTTTATTTTGGTGGAAGACTGGGTTTCTAAATTTACAACGATGTCCAGAGTTTCTGAAGACAAAGCTGGTAAATACGTTCCAATGAGAAATAAAAATTAAGCATCTATCCTAGCAAGAGAAGGATATAAAGTAGGAACAGTGATATTCTGGCTGATGTAAACCTACTATTCTGGACTGCTATGTCAACATTCAGTGTACGTGGTTTTCGATCTGAAACCTTCACAGATACGGCAATCTCTAGAGATCTCACAACCACATGGTCCAATTCTTCTACACATCTCAAATCGTACAGGAAACTTAACAGATGCAGCAAAAGCGAACAGCAACTCACCTTCAGCCAGTCATACATAGTCAATGATGTAGTTGTGCAAGACCAATCCAGTACACATCGCAATTCATAAAGGAATGGCAGAGCACGGTACAGTCGGTAACCTATATAATTAACTTGTGAAATTTTGCTGGTCAGAAACTGCCGATAAAGGGTACTTTTATGAGGAACCCCATACTTGATCTGTATGGCTTGCAAAGCCAAAGAAACTGCTTTTGTTAGATATATAGCACGGAGGGCTAGTCCTCCTGCTTGACGGTGTGAGGAATCCATGTTCCAAGCATATTCTGTAGCAGAATATGTGAAGATGACAAGATTAAAAAGATAGAAGATAACTTTCCCTATGGCAAATGAGCAGAGATATATGACTCGGTCGAGCACAATCAAGAAAAAGATACCCTGCGCAGAGAAACCACAGCCTTAATTAAGAAATTGAAAAGAAAATGATTTCAGTTCTAACAGTACTAAGAAAAACAAGAGAGAATATCACTTTCCTATTTACAGCAAACTTTATTGCCTACAAAAAATTCTGAAGCTGCTGTCTAACTAAAAATCATTACTAATGGATCATGTTATTTACCATAGAAGAGAATAAACACTGGTCAACAATACAATGAAATCATTATGTGGTTATAGTTCTTTTATTGAATCAGTTCAACTCCTCCAAACTAGTACTCTTCTACCTGGAAATTTTTTAATTTTGCATCTGCATAGGGTTGTATATCTTCATCACCTTAAAATAAAAGCATATAAAAAATGTTAAATGTCAAAACTAGCACAAGTCTGGTCAGGGACTCGAGGTTTGTCAAGAGGGGGTTTTGGGTTGGGGGGTTGTGGTGTGGGGGGGAGGTGTAGGGATGCCAATTGGATTGGTTTGGGGATCTCAATCTAAAATAAATCCAATCCTAAATCTAATATTTGGGTTTTGGTTTGGTTTGGATTGGTTTGGTTTTTGATTGGATCCAGTCCATAGTATATAGTCTAAAAATAAGTTTTTATCCAATCAGCCCTTTGTCTCTCTGCACCGCTCTCTCAGAAGCAGTTCTCTCTCTCTCTCCCTCCCTCCCTCCTGTGATGCAGTTAATTGGCTTTATTAATAGAGAATCTGAATTGATATATGCATTTGACATTTTTTTTTAACTAAATGTGATTATCGGTTTTGGGATAAAACTTATTCAACGATTTAGAATTTAGTAATAAAAAAAAATTTGTTTTAAAATTTTTAAATATATTTTTATTTGTTATTGCCTATTTGAGTGTACAAAGAAATCACAGATACAAAAAAATTATTTAAGAAATGTGTTTTGTATTGAAAAAGAGAAATGGTTTGAGTTGGTTTGGGTAATGGTTTGGTTTATTTTTGTTTTGGGTTGGTTTTGTATTGGGTTGAAAATAATTTGAGTTTGGTTTGGTTTGGGTTGAAAGGTATTTTGGTTTAGATTTGAATTGGTTTACTTGATAATTGGTTTGGTTTCATTTGGGTTGAACCAATTGACATCCCTAGATACGTGTGTGGCAGTGGAGGTGGTTGTGGGCGGGCGGGCATACAAGAAAAACACAGCCGTGACATTATTTAGACTATGTAACACAGAGCTGGTAGGATCATGGGACTCATTGACAACATTATTTCAATCTTTCCACTATTTTCTTTGATCGCTGTCTAATACCAGAAATTTAATGGAAAAGGGAAAAGAATGATGAAAACTCACCATCAAAATAAATACAAATTCCTTTGGGAACTGATCCTCAAGCTGATACACCTCCAGAAACTCACTTTTGTTTGCTATAACAGATTGATAAAAAATGGCCACCAGGAAGAAAACTGCCAAATCCGCACCAAATATATAGGCGTACAGATCAAGTTCTCTTCTGCCCCCACCAATTACAGAGAGAATAGGGTATGGAAATCGGATTTCTTCAGTAATACCAGCACGTTGTGCATAAAGTATCTCCTCTGCCACGTCAGCTGCTGGAGTTAGTGACTTGTACCACTCTGCCGTTTCACAACATATTAAAGGGGAAGCATATACCACCTCAAAAACAGCTATGGCCACGTTTTGGTTCTCTGTACTTCTTTCAATGCTTTGAATATGAACCCTACTTGCACAATGGCAAATATTTGGATTTCGTTCTTTACACCTCTCATCATGCACAACCACAAGCAAATGATTTACAGCTGACTCAATTCTCTCTGGTTGAATTCCGTCCTCTGGCCACACATAGGCATCCAAAGACATCTGGACAAAGTATGGAGGAGATTCTGCTCCTCGAGTTAACGATTTCCAGTACAAAGAAAAGCTTCTATAAATCATTTTCACCCCATCTGTTACTGGTTGCAGCAACTTTTGTGCCCTCTCTGTCCAGCTTGGATTTGAAATCACATCTTTCTGAATATGATCTCTTTGCTTACCAATACTGAAATCAGTCGAGGAAATCCATTCTCCATCCTTCGCAGTAATGGAGCTCTGTAGGAGTGTAAATAGGTATAGTAGAAACAGAGGCAGAAGGCTGACCACGAATGAAGATTTGATCTTACTTTTTGGGAAGCCAATCTCAGTGAGAATATCTGAGTCATCTAACCGAATTTCCCACCCACAATGTTGTATCATTATCTGATACAGATATTGAAGTAGGATATAGACCTCTGTGTAAATTAACATTATAACCCAGAAGATATAACTCGGACCTGTATTCACACACAACGCGTACAAGAATAGAGCTGCAAGATACACCATGGAGAGCAAACTGAAATTCCATAAGAAGACAAGAATGAAGCAACAATAACAGACAATGTCATTATTAGAGCGCATCTGGGACCATATGTGATGGACGATCTTTCCAATCCGTAGAGTTGCAGCATCAGATTTTGTTCTGCTTTTGTTGGACAGCACGGATGAAGAATGATCCAAAGACATACGCCTAGTATCTTGTATGATTTCTTCAGTATTCATGTGGCCCAAATCTTCAGTTTCCTTTTCATTATGTAAAGTATCCTCTGCTGACGAGTACTCGCTCATATCTGAATCCTCTGGTGCAATGTTCAAAAAGCTCACAAAATTAGTGACTGCTTGATTCCCAAAAGAATGCATGTGGGAAACACCATCTCCTAGGAGTGAAATTAAATGGTTTTCCTTTATTTCCCTTCTAGGCTTCTTTTCTCTTTCTTGATCAATTGCAAAATTGTTAGTATCATCTTCGAGTTCAACAATTTCACAATGAGGTGATCCCAGCAAATGCTTTCTAAAATCATGTGCTGTAGGGCTCTCTGTATATACATCATTGAAAGCTTCATGGAATTCCGGTGGAAATCCTATATCTGCATCTATATTAGAGTCCTCTTTTACAGGGTTATCTTCCTTCTCTTTACGGTCTTCATCATCTCTATTCAAAAAGAGAGAAGTGGCCCGTCTCCTCGTACCTTCGCTGTGGGTGTGTGGTGATGTATCACCACAAATCGCAGCAGATTTCGTACTATGAAGCTGGATTTGAAGGTTGATCATTTCAGATTTCATTTTCTCCACTTGCAAGTTACGTTGGCATTTTTTTTCCTCTGATTCACGAATGTGTTGCAACTGTTCCTTCTTCCAAGCAGCTTTCTTCTCTTGTTCACGCACAATTGCACCAATTTGTTCGGCCTCCAGGTATCGGAACACATAATCAAATTCTCTAGAGGAGAACATATATGACTGAAGTGATACAAGGACAAAGATAATGATCTCAACAAGAGCTGATCTCGAAGTTATTCGGAATCCGTAGTCATACTTATAAAACCCAATCACCTCATACATGTAATCTATAGTGCCACACTTTCCTGCAGTGAACTCCCCCACAAAAGGAGATTGATAGGCTAGAGAAAGAACAATAACACCAAAATTATACATGCGGAGGAATTTAAAGATTTTGTTCTTCTTCTTCAGTATTTGGAGCCTTATTCGAAAGAAAACTAGAGCAAAGCCAAGATACCCAAGGTGCAGAATGTCATACTCTAGGGTCCCCGTGATCAATATTAGAGCAAGCACAAGATCCAATAGATGACAATAGCAGTACAGCTTGAGGTAATCAAGAAAAGTCCACATACTTTTCGTCTCAAAAGAGAGATCTCTCCATACAAACGCATTTTTACGCTGCGACATTACTTGACGATATGTAAAAGACCTTGACAATCCAGAAATACGATCTGCGCGAAGTTTGAAGCATGAGAGCATGAAGATCATGAAGTAACTAATAAGCATCCGAGAATCATCAACAGTAAACCCTACAAAAGACAAAAAAGGATATGAACTTTATTTGAGCAGATTGAAGGGGCTTTATCAGCACAAGCTGGGACAAGCTGAAGAAAGCTACAGAAGTGGATTAACAATATCCCGGGACTGATCTAACAAGCAAAATTTGATATGAGCTGATGCCACTTGTCAAAGTTGGAACAAGATACATTGTCAACCTGTGAGGTTAAACGTACATTAAAAAGGTGAATATTATGTTATTAAAATAGGTATAAATTGTATAAGTTGACATTAAATAAAAGTAGAGGCCACCCGATTGAGTATGTCTCAATTTCTCAAACTCTTGGCCTTTTGCTTGTTGTTCACTTAACATAATATAAAAGGTTTATTCTGTGATAAATCAAATTCAAAGGAGAAAAACAAAGAAGAAAATCAAGTCGTGTGCCACAGAGCTCAGACATCGGAGCCTAGTCATGGAACCACTAAAGGATGCATTAAGTAGTTTGGAAACCCCGTATTTGCTTCACTTTCTCCCAATTGACTCAGCGTCATCTGATTTACCAGCCTGGCTGCAATAGTTTCTTTTGAGCCACCAGAATTACCGTTTTAGCTGTTTTCTTCTCCCCCTTTTCATTAGTCCATCTTTCTATTTACAGGGGCATTAGAAATGTTTTAAAGAGCATAATACATTTACAGAACTGTGTGGCTCCTAACATTACAGACTTACAGTAGAAGACCTTTTTTACTGCAAAATCTCTTTTTATTAGGTTAAACCAAATTAAATGCAACAACTACATAAGCAACATAGTGGTGAAAGGCAGGGTATAGTAACAATTCAAGTACATACCAAGCCAACAGTTTCTACAATAATTGAAATGTGAACTTGAGCTTCTCCAACAATCATGGCATTGCACATCACTCTCACTTGAACCCTGTTGATTCAATGGCAAAACTGTTCTCCATAAAGCTAAGTATTCCAGGATCAGGATAGACGCAAATAGGAAGACAAAAAAAGGCCAGATTTTACATATAATTCGTCGGCGAAGAAGAATGCAAGCAACAAGGGATGCAATATATAGCATAGAAACGCTATTTAATACAGCGAAACTGGCAAGAAGCAATGCGATCATGTTTATCTCAAGGCCGAAGAGATTGAACATATTCTCCATCCAATATTTTAGGTATATCTTTAAAGTAGTAACCTGTGTTTCAAATCTCTCCTTTCTCAAAGCGTGAATACGTTTCTTATTCCACTTGTGGCTCTCCTTGGAGCTTCCCCAGATATTCTCAAATGAATAATTTCTAGTGTTACTGCCATGAGGTAGTCCTGCATCAGATGGTACTTCATGAGATAACAGAGATGACTCAGAACCGAGTGATGGCCTTGAATTACTGGTTATCTCCATTCTCTTTGTGGTTAATGAATCTAGAGTTGGCTCAACATCTCCATTAGGAACTGAAACAACTGGTAAGGTATCTTCTCCAGACACAAATAAGGGGCAAGGTTCTTCCCATCCTCCTTCATCTGAATGGGCACTCGGCACCTTTTCCAGCCAATAGAAAACATTGTATTGGAGGGTACAAGCTGCAATCACCAGAAGTTTTCCCCTCAGACCTGCTTCTAGACCCCAAAAACCAGGCCCAAATTCTCGTAAACCTAAAACTAGAGCAAAATTGTAGAATCTCTGTCCAGGAAACATTTTAAACTGTTGACCCCACATTTGGAACAAATAATCAGCTATCACCAGAAACATAGCGTAAACCAAAAATAATTTTGATGGAACCCGCGAAACTTTAGGTGAATTGGAAAAAATGACGAGTCCAAGAAGATTCAAAAACCCAAATGCACTAACGGGAGATAAAGATGCATAGAATAATGCCAGATGCAAAATCTTTTGACTGTGCCAAATAAGAAGTCGCCTGATAAAGCCAAGCACTCCTTGTTGCAATGGATTAGAGCAATCTGACTGAGTAAACTTGCTTTGTTTTCTCTCGTAGCTGTAAAGTTGCATTACTATCATGATTGCAAGAGATTCCCAACCATTTTGCCACAATGAAGCTTTAGTATCATATCCAAAGTCTGAAAGATCAATCTTCTTGGACAGCCATCTTTCAAAGCTTGGAAAAATACTCAAGCTATATATAAAGATAAAAATAACAACTGCATAGGCTTGCAATGGGAACCATAGGCGTCGCTTGGTTTTCTCGACAAGTTGTCTACCAGTGATCCAGACTAGCAGAAGGAAAATGTACCCGAATGATACATAATTTGGCCTCACACAGTACTCTGTGACAATGATAGTCATAAAAGCAATGTATGTCCCAAATGAATGGTATAGGGATAAAAACTTCTGCCCGACAGCACTAAGGTATGAAGCTATCTTCCTCTCTGAAACATATTTTGAACAGAAAGTCAGTGTTGACCAATACTATAATATGACTATAACTAGTAATTAGCATCTTCACCAAAAGAATGCAATTATCTATTAAGTACCAAAATCACAACCTCCAATATCAGAGTTTATTCAACTCAGCAATTTAGAGCCAAAATTTTCAAGACATTTGAGAGGACCAACATTGTTTGATTTCAAATGTCAAAGTCACACAAACCTCTTGAGACAAGACCATGTCAGACAACTCTACCCGAATTCAAGACTAAATAGAATGTCATTTGAAAATAAATTAAGGAACTCTGGTTGAAACCATACCATAAGAATCATCATTGTAACTGTCCCTGATGGTTGATGACGAATAAACTGACAATAGAACTGATTTGTTCAGACCAGCTTTTAGGATGCTAAATCCAACTGGAAGACAAGGGGCATGCTGCACTATTGCTGAGAATGAAAACAGCATGTCAAAACCATGGATATGAACTGCACATAAGCATGCAAGGAGAGCCATTTCCAAGAAATCCCAGGAGGTGTAACAGTCAAGGAGACCTACGTCCATTAACAACCGAATTCTGTTAATCAAACAAAAAAAGACAGAAAAAAAAAAAAAAAAAA